>JAJLWI010000124.1:0-39342 GCA_030674215.1 Kodamaea nitidulidarum | reverse complement strand
GCACCCTTTATACTTGTATGCATGTGCCTTGCATTTGACCCCATCGGGAAGTAAGGAACGAACGAACGTACGAACTTTACGAGCGAACGAACTTCACGAGCAAACGAACTTCACGAGCGGAGCGCGTGGAGTGAGTGGAGTGAGTGAATAAACATTATAACAGAGATAACTGTACGAGCGAACGAACTTTACTAGCGAAGCGAGTTAAGTGAGTGAGTGAGTGATTTAACATTATATTTGGAGAAAACTGAGAGAATACTTTACTCAATTCGCTCGTGAAGTGAGTGGAGTGAGTGACTGAGTGACTGAGTGACTGAGTGACTGAGTGACTGAGTGACTGACAAACATTACGTATAGAGATAGCTGAAAATTCCAGTACCATTCGTCTATCTTAGCGAGAGGTGAGTCTAAAAGCTGTTCACAATATTGTCTCAGTTACAATGCGATTGAATTGTTTTATTTTCTATTAATAGAAGGGGCAAAAAACTGAAGTGAAGCGAGTGAAGTTCGTAGTAACGAGCAATTTATGGTTCACTCACTCACTCAGTTATCTCTGATTATAATGTAATTTCACTCACTCAATTTGTTTGGCTCATGCTATGCATTGAAAAAGCCATATTTGGTAACATTTAGAAGCGTATCCTATTTTATTTTTTCAGCATAGACCCTTCCGAATTAGGCAGTTTGCTGCAAATTTCCAAACGATAGTTGCAAAAAGAGCCCCAAGCTTTGCCCTATATATATGTGAACGAATATCTTGTTCATACTCATCAACAAATCAACAATGGCTGCTCAAACTACTACTTCTACTGCTAACAAGTCCCAGGACGCTAACAAGGACAACAGAAACCCAAGAATCACCCCATATGGGATTATTCCATACCAGTGTACTATCGTTTGAGCGATGCTTGAACGTGGTCTTTCTATAGGTAGCATATAGTATATTTGTTAAATATAGTTGGTACACAAATGCTCAAGTAGGCGAAAGAATCCATTTAACGGTTTAATTTTTAAAGATAAGCTGGTTGAGTTGGCGAATAGTTGACTCTGACTAAATACTTCAGTATTGTGGTGGTACCACTATTTGGAATGTTTCAGTATAAGACATCATACCCAATAAAGTTTTTTTCATGAGACACAACGTGAAGCTATCAAAACTTCTAGTTTGTCTTGATGTAAGAAGCATAGATATTCACATAAAACATAAGCGAAAGGAGAATATGAGAAGTATCAGGTAATGTATTTTGAGCTTACATTGGCTATTAATTCTACAATAGAAATAGGCCTGGTTTGAATAAGTCTCAAACTGAATTATAACGGAGTTAAGCACATATTTATACTCATTGATCGTTATATAATTCTAACTGGAAAGCCGGTATGACATTAGGGCTGATTTTACATATAACGGCTCTTGTTCCCATACCCCCGCACAAGTAGAGGCTGAAACGAACTTCATGAGCGAAGTTAATAAAGTGAGTAAACACGATTTAGAGAGTTCAAAGAACTTCATGAGCTAGATACCAAAGGATGGCTCCTATTATAGAACTCAGGACTAAATCTACTATTAAACTGTATGAATAACACGAACGAATTTCACGAACGAATTTCACGAACGAAGTGAGTGAAGTGAGTGATTGAGTGAACTTGCACCATATACAGAGATAAAGGTGAGAATTTGTAGGTTCATTATAGCAAGAAACTCTTGCTAAAACAATTGTCACTAAAATGTTCGCTCGTCCAGTTCGCTCGTAAATCTACACAATGTTTGTTCTCTTTAAATCTACACAATGTTGGTTCACTTGTAACTTTACACAATGTTTGTTCTCTCACTCACTCACTTCACCCGCTTCGCTCGTGAAGTTCGCCATCCCATCAGGTCAACAATTGCTACATTATATCAAACTTTTGAGATACTAATACGACCTCGATTGCAATTCTCCCCAATCTATCTACATAATGTGCTATATTCATAATGCGCTATATTCATATGATGATTATAAATTTAGTCCCCACTATCTTCGGGTTTTAGTTAATCACTCCCTAATAGAACTCTCCAATCTATCTCTGGGTTTTAGTTTATCACTCCCTGATATAGCTCACCAAGTACCCTTGATATTACATATCCCAACACTCTTCTGTTCTATCCCTAATTACTCTTCATCTATTCCCAAACACTCTTTTCATTTCTTTATTTTCATGGAATCTATAAACTACCCCCAAAATCTACTTCATCGCCGCCTACTGATCGATAACCAATTATGCACCGTTAGATTTATAGGGACAATCCCCCAATGGGGAACCGATATAGCCCTCGGGATCGAGTGGGATAATCCCACACGTGGAAGACACAGCGGCTCACTCGATGGAATACAATACTTTAGCTGTAATGTCCCCGGAGCGGGATCCTTTGTGAAATTGTCCAACAAGAAGATCGATTCTGGCCGCGATATTGTCACTGTGCTTCTAGAGCGATACTGTGACTACGACGCGCGTATCGAGGACCTTAGGTTCGGCTCTAAAACTGTCGAAAGTTATGGATTCGACAAGCTCAATAGGTTACAAGCTAACTTCAGTGAGCTTGTGCTGGTTTCCCTTGACCGCAAGAGTATTTCAGGCATGAGGGAGCAGTTTGAGAAGTCAGAACTGTATAAGAATGGGTTGCATAGTTCAGAGAAGTCAAAGGAGAATATGGAAAGATTGGAATCAGACAAGAGTAAAAATGGGGAAATTAAGCCAAACGCAAATCTCGAGAGCTTGAACAAATTCAAGAACTTGGCCAAAGAAACATGCCATAATGAAGTTGACACGGGGTACTCAGACATTTCAACCAATCGCTCAACCCAAGAAGATAACGGAAATCAATTAAACTTCCAAAATCACACAAATGCACAGGATGAGATACAACCAGGTCCACGCGTTCATACCTGTACGGGTTCTATCAGCTACGAAAAGAGCCCGACCCTGTACACATTCAATAATAACTATACGCCCAATAGCAATTATACACCCAGCAATATACCCAACAATTATACACCCAGCAATATACCCAACAATACACCCAGCAATATACCCAACCATACACCAAACTGTTCAGCCAACAATACACCCAGCCATACACCAAACAATACACCGAACGTCCTCCCGTTTTCTTTGCCCAAACTCAAACATTTAGACCTTAGCTACAACCTTTTTGGGTCTTGCTTCATCGACAACTGGCTTTCGCTGTTGGTCTCATTGGAGACCCTCAACTTGAACGGAAACCGATTTTACGGAAACTTTCCACTCTCTGTACAACTTCCAGTTAAATGCCTCATGCTCAGCGACACAAAGGTCGAATTGTCCCAGGTTTTGCAGCTTCTTCCATGTCTACACTCCTTGTCACACCTTCACCTCGCGTCCAACAATTACACCACCGTTTCTGGTCTCCCGCCTCTTGTACTTATTGACCTATCCTTCAACGAATTGGTTGATATTCCAGCAGTTCAGGCAGAGACGATGATTCTTGCCAACAATCATATATCACGCATGCGAGGGTTTTTTGGTAAAACAACTTCGGTGGACTTACGGTACAACAGCCTCCGTTCATGGAAGGACATTGACAATATTCGCACCGTATTTCCAAACTTGACCTCGCTAAAATGCACAAACAACCCTGTTCTTGAGCACCTCACAGATGATGAACTTACGATGCAGTTAATTGCACGGGTAGGTAGTCTCAGGTCGTTGAACGGAACCTCAGTCAGCAAACAGGAAGTACAAAATGCGGAGCTTTATTTAATCTCGCTAGTTCAAAAAGGCGAAACAGAAGCTCCGCTCAACACTCGTTGGGAACATCTCTTGAAAAAGTACAAGATTGCAAATCAAACGCGACATTCACCTAGGCGTAGAAATACGGTACGTCTTGTGGTGAACGGGGTCGAGCGGACTTTTTTAAGAAGTAATACAGTACTCAGGCTAATGGGAATTGCTTCAAGAATGACAAGCTTGCTGGTGCTAGACTTCAAGTTGTACTATTATGTTAATGAGTTTCAAGACACCATGTTGCGTATTAAGCTGTATCTAGTGGAGCTGGATACATTGGACTATTGTGGTTTAGTTGATGGCCAGAATGTGTACATGGAGTGTTACGGGCAAACGAACGAACGAATGAACGAGCAAAAGAACGAAATTCACGAGCAAAGCGAGTGAAGTGAGTGGATAAGTGAACTCACATCATAGAAGGGATTTCTGAGAGAACGAACGAATGAACGAGCAAACGAACGAAATTCACGAGCAAAGCGGGTGAAGTGAGTGAATAAGTGAACTCACATCATAGAAGGGATTTCTGAGAGAACGAACGAATTTCACGAGTGAGTAAGTGAACTGAAATAAGCGGAGGAGTTGAAGAAGGAGATGGTGGGATTTGGAGAATGTTGGATATAATGGAGAGTTGTGATTTCGGATTAGTTTAAACTGTTTTGATGTGCACAGCTGGGAACCCGTATGTTAAGACCAAAGGTGCACGGTTTAGGTTTGTGTTTACAGGAGGGTCTAATGTTGCTGATGATAAACAACGAGTATTAAGGTTTATTGCAACTGGTTTGATAAGAGCAAATAAGTGAGTAAGTTACTGAGCTGGTGAGTGAGTAAGTTACTGAGCTGCGGAGTGAGTTGTTGAGTTACCGAAGTGCCGAGTTACTGAGTGAAATGATTTAATGAGTTACTGGGTGATTGGGTTATTTCTTATTGAATGACTAAATGAATGATTTAGTGGATGACTTACCGAATGATTTACATACTTACTTACTGATCGGATGATAAAAGTTACACTCGAAGGAACCGTATGACAAAAATCAAGCAACTTGATGAGATAATGTTCACTAAAATCATCATTATACTCACTATGATGTCTGTTCAGTCAGTCACTCACATCACGCGCTCCGCTCGCGATACATCGTATCGCCAGAGTCAAGCAACATGACGAAGTGAACAATTGATTGTTTAACAGGACTCACTAGATTTTCCCTTATGTACCTCCTTATAATGACGACAATATGAAAGGTTCGTAGTTCAACCTGCTTATGCAGCTAACATGGGTAAAAGAACTCATTAGAGACCTCATCTTTCAGCTTAATACTGCTATAAATCGTATATACTGTCTCAGAAATCACTCACTTCCCTGTTTAACTATCTCTATAGTTTATTAATCACCATTTTCATTATAACTCACTCACTCACTTGTTCAGACTATCCCAACACTCTTAGAACCCCATCATAACATGTTTCCGTTCAACCTTTCTTCCATTCTAATACATTCCCAATCCTCACTCAGTAGTCACTTACTCACGTTTAACTATACTCACCCACTCAGTAGTCACTTACTCATTATACTCATTCACTCAGTAGTCACTAACCCACTATTAACTAACTCACTCACTCAGTAGTCACTTACTCACTATTAACTAACTCACTCACTCGCGTTGCTCGCTCGTTCGTTCGCTCGTGAAATACACTCCATCTACACATGATCTTTCAAATATCCCTACTCCCTATACAGTTTATCTATTCCTGGTAGCACCAAACACCATCTCCCAAAAAGTGCAACAACTCCACACCAACACCCTTGTTCACCGACTTTATCTCATCAGTTGACATGATCAACTTTCCCACAGCCAAAGCGTTCTGTTTTCCCTCGGCATAAATGGTCACTATGCTGCCTTTTTCCAACAGCTCGGGCAAATCAGCACCCGCACTGGTCAATCCAGGACACATAATGTTGGCACCAGATAACACAAACTTAATTGCTCCTCTGTCGACCTGGACACGTGGGAAACAGTGTGGGTATTTGTGAACAACCTTCAAGGAAGGAATGAGTTCGTCGAACTGCTGAAACATGACAACTTCATCATCGATGGAGTACAACTGGACTTTATCCTCGCACTTAATGTGGATCAATTGCGACTTCTTTGGTATGATGGCATCTGCAACATCCTCCAATTTGGGGTACTGTGAGACGAACTTGCTTTTAAGGCCTCTCTGCACTGAGGACTTGATGTTGGACCGGGAGTGCACGTCTTCTTTACTGAACTTCTTAAACATGTTGAAGATTTTTTCAGTTAATGAGACAGAAATGGTGGAGAAAAGAAATGCTAGCGAACGAACTTCACAAGTGAAGCGAGTGAAGTGAAGGAAGTGAGTGAGTGAGTGAGGGAGGGAGGGAGCAGTGAATGGACTTACTTTACTGAAGACTTTTCCGAAAGGACGAGAGAACTTTTCGAGACAATGAACATACATTATATAGTGAACTTTATGGTGAACTTATATAGTGAACTTGATAGAAGTTGAGGATACAGATAATTGAACAGCTAGTGTAGATGAGGGAAAATCTATGTAACAACTACTATGGAACTAAAAGTTCATACAAAGCTACTGTGAAACTAAAAGTTTATACAAATACTCTGGATAACTAAAAATTCATACAAAAGCTACTCTGAATTTCTAAAACCACTCACTTCGCTCGTTCAGTTCGTTCAAATACCTCAATCCATGGCACTCACTCACTAAGTCACTCATTCGCTAAGTCACTATTAATCACATGAAAGATGACCAGCCTATTCATCACTCACTAACTCACTCACTAAAATACTCACTTCACTCGTAAAGTTCGTCCTACATCCATCTTCCCTACAATGTACAGATTTATAATTACAATGCCATCATCCGGAAAACCTTGATGTCATCGCACTCAAAAGAAATCTTGACGTTGTTATGGCCCATTGGCTGAAAGCCATCCAGCTCAAGACCAGGTACAAACCAGGCCGAGCGAGGCACAAGGCGTTACACTCAGACTTCTCTTCAAGGTCAAAGCTTTCAACTCTCTGATAAAGATTTATTTTTACATTTCACCCGGTGACCTCACAAAGTGAACGTAAAATGCCTCCAACCTTCAATGAAGCGTTAGAACGTAAATGGTCCAAAAATTCCCTGGCCGTCACGACACGAGGCCGAACAACAAGGAGCTGTCAGGTTATAGTTTTCAACCAGCAAAAACATGATCTCGGACGAATCCTCACTGATACACGTAATGCCCCTGCATAAAGATGGAGAGAAAAGTATTTTGCTGATTTTCCAGCGTATTTATACTTGTGCACATGTCCGGGTAACAAAATCCACGCGGCTGCAAAAAAACCGAGTGAATGAGCAAACTTCACGAGTGAAGCGAGTGAAGTGAGGGTGTGAACTTACCTAATAATAGATATAACTTCGCTTGTGAATTCCGTTCATTCGTTCAGTTATAACTCTTTTTACCAAGTCATTCGCTCAGTAATAACTCTTTTTACCAATTATATTCGTTTCGTAATAACTCTTTTTTTCAAGTTTATTCGTTTGGTAATAACTCTTTTTTCCAAGTTCATTCACTCACTTCACTCGCTTCACTCGTGAAGTTGGCTCATTCGCTCAGTAATAACTCTTTTTTACCAAGTTCATTTGCTCACTTCACTCGCTTCGCTCGTGAAATTCGCTGCAATATATTAGTCTATTCTATATCCGGAACAACCACACGTGTGTAGCTGTGTGTATCTATCTGAGCGTTCTTTCCCTTTTTTTCGAGCTCTAGCGCCTCTTCGCGGGTAATGCTTTGTGTGTAGTTTTTGTGCTGAAGAAGCAGCTTAGTCCTTCTACTAGGACCAATCATACCTTTTCCAACGGTCGCAAGTCCCACCACCGGGTCAAACTGTGTTTTTAATGGCACATCAACACCAGCGTAGTACGAGGTGTACAATTCGATCAGCTGTTCTTCTGTCAAGAGACCTTCGTTGGGTGCAAATTTAGACTTGAATATTTCTCGGTCTCCCTCAGAAAGTAGCGTAAGTTGTGAAGACTGCTGTCTGTTGACATGACTAAACTGGCCAGTATGCCTCAAATCGGTATTATTTGGGTTTCTGGGGGGATCAAGTACTTTGGGAGATGGATTTTGGGGTTGACAAGTGGGGGTTAATTTTTGCTCATCGTTCTGTTGAATAGTGGAAGAGGTTCTCTGCTGGGTAGTTGAAGATGCTTCCTGTTGGGTGGAAAATTCCTTCTCTTTGTTCTGGCCAGCTTTAGCAGAAACTCGTTTGGTTTCATGCACCTGCTGAATCGGGCAGCTCGCACTCGAAATCATAGCTAACTCCTCATCCAACCCATCGTCAAAAAAATCGTCACTGTTGTCTTCCCAACCTCCATCCGTATCCTTCTCCACACGTTTCACTGGAGTAGATGCATGCACCATAGCTTTGTCGATACCTTTCAAAACTTCGTTCGGTACATTTGTTCTCTCCCCACCTATTCGCTCAATATGTTGCTCAGCTTCTGTCGTATCTAATAATAACCCATTTTTTGGGCTTTCCCCAATCCGCTCAACTCCAGGTGAATCTAATAATAACCCCTTACCCTTCATGCCCTTCTCAACTCTCCCAACAACATAATTCGGCAACACCAACTCATCGTCCAGCAAAACCTTCCTCCTCTGGGCCTTTGGTTTTTCCTCACATGGCAGTACACGAGGCCTTTTCACCCCTAATGATCTCCCTACTCGCTTCGGCGTCTCCACAGGAGGAGCATGAGTGGGAGATGGCAAAACATTCAACTTGTCATCATCGCTGGAGGAATCTAAAATGCTGTCCAATACACTCTTCTCGCTCTTTTCTCCCTCTTCCCTTGAAATATCCGCAGTTTGTTCATCTCCATTGAGCAAACTCGTGACGCTCCTAAAGCCGGTTTCTACGTCATCCGGCATGAAAAAGCGCTTTTGTTGCTTCGTCCGCTTCTTCTGGCTCTTGCCATTCATATACTGGGTTGCAATTCTGATAATCTCGTCTTCATCTTCCTCGTTCTTGAACTCAATATTATCAGGAGGAATCTCAATAACCTGCTTGTCAACTTTGGGACTGAACTCCGCAGGAATTATCCTATTCAGCGGCGCAAGCTCCACCGTATCCGGCTGCATGATATAGTTCTGAATATACTCATATCCCCCCATGGCCTTGTCGAACTTGGCTTCCTCGTTTCCGGAGAAAAGTAGAACAACTCGACCATCGCGCTTACGACCGGTTCTACCCATGCGCTGGATGTTCTTGATGGGGGAGCTCGTGGAGTCGTAGCAAATGATCAAGTCAACCTCTCCGATATCCAAGCCCTCCTCACCAATGGAGGTGCACACAAGGATGTTGTACTTGCCCCCCTTGAACTGCTTGATGATTTCCTTTTGTAACTTCTGGCTCATACCGTTGATCTGTGCATCCTCACTCGAGGAGCCCGTGGAGATCTTGCGGCCCTTTTTCTCCTTGTCAAATTTGTCCCTTTCCTTGGACTGCCCTATGAAAATGTGCGGCTTCATCTTGGAATCGAAGGCCTCGATGGCCTGCACGAGCTCAAGCGCAGAATCTCTGAACTCCGTGAAGATAATCACCTTGGAATCTTTGCGACTCTCGATGAAAAAGTCGTGCAATTCCTCCGTAATGGCTGCAATTTTTGGGTGCGAAAAAATGGTGGGGTTGCTCAAAAACTCCTCCGCGCGCAGCAAACAAAGCGTAATGTGGTCGCTCAAGTAGAAACTCGCTGCCGTCTTATTGGTGGACTTTTTCTTGTTCCATTTGGACACGAATTCCTCGTGTTTCTCCTTGAAGTAGCTGTAAAAAGATCGTATGCCATAAATATTGAGGCGCTTGAGACACTGTCCCACCACGCCAAGCAACTGCAACATATGTACACCGGGCCACTTGGCTGCCGCGGGGATCAGTTTGTTCATCATGAGTCGCCTTGAGGTCTCCATGCAGTGGAAAAAGTTGATTTTCAGCGGGTCTCGAACATCGATCACCTTGCGCTCGTTAGCCACAATCAATGTGGGCTCAATTGCATTGCACAAATAGTCTATTAACTCGCTTATCTCGGGAGATTGCCCAACTTTGAGCCTTTGAACTTTTCTCCGCTTCATATATCGTACAATGTCAATGCTATTTTCTGTGCGCACCTCCACCTTTGATATCAGCAAGTTCGAGATGATTTCTTGTACTCCCTCGACGTCTGCTGCAGGTGTCGCGGTCAATGCCAACACACGGAACGAGTTTGAGAACCGCTTCATGAATTTCACCACGTTGTTGTAAGCATAGTTTCCACGCGCCCGATGTGCCTCGTCAATCACTAAAAGCGATATGGATTTGGGGTCAACTGTCCCCGCACACAAGTCATTCTCCACTACTTGTGGAGTAGTGAAAAACACCTGTTTGGAGTCCCAGATCTCCGCACGGTTCTTCTTGGTTTTGTCCAACAAAATGGCCACTTTTGAAGGCGGAATTCCCGTAATCGCGCAACACGCTTTGATCTGTTGGGCTACTAATGGCCGTGTTGGAGCCATAAAAATGACCTTGGATTCGGGGAACCATCGCATGAAGTTGAGCATCACCGTGGATGCTATAAATGTCTTTCCAAGACCCGTGGGGAGTGCAGCAAGAAGATTGTGGTAAAATGCACGAGCAACTATATTGTACTGGTAGTCGCGTAGTTCCAAGTTCATGGGGTAGATGTAAGTTTCTAGTGCCAGTTTGTCGACCTTGTGATGTGTGGGAATGTTGAACAGTGGAGGTTGGGTCTTTTTTGATGAGTTCTCAGCTGCCAATGGGCGCGTACTGTATAATCCATCTAGGGTTTGTTGGCGCTTGGACACTTTTAAGCTGGAGTACGAGCTTGCTGATGTTGGGGGTGAAGAGATGTGGTGTGTCTGTTTCTCCAACATTTCTTCCAACTCCAGATCATCATCCTCGAAGCAGGAATCGCTCATATTGGTTGAGTAGTGTTACGGTATTTTTAGTGAGTACGAACTTTACGAGCGAACGAATTCACGAGCGAAGCGAGTGAATGAGTGAGTGAGTGAACAAACCTTATATAGTGATAACTGAACGAATGAACAAATGAACGAGTGAGTGAGTGAATGGGACTGGTTTGGTTATTAGTACGAGTTGAAATGATAACGGTATGTTAGTAGGAGTTGTGATGATACGAGTACATTCAAGTAGGAGTTGTCATGATACGAGTACATGAAATTACTAGTTGTAATGGCAGAGTATATGTCAGTACTAGTCGTAATGATACCAGTATATGCCAGTACTAGTTGTAACGATTGTCTAAACGCTAATATTGTCAGTACGAGTTGTACTTAATACTATTATAGTCAGTAAGAGTTGTACTGATACCAGTATATGCTAGCACTAGTTGTACTAATACCAGTATTTGCCAGTACCAGCTGTAATAATACCGGTATGTTAATACTAGCTGTAATACCAGTATATTTAGTACGAGTTGTCTAAATATTAATTTCAGTACTGAATACTAGTAATTGAGTACTCTATTAACATATATGTACTGATTATGTTATACCGAGCACTACCCATATACTGATCAAGTACTACCACATAGTGAATACCAGTATATGTTACTATGTTTTTAGTATATGTTACTATGTGTTTAGTATATGTTAGTATGTTTTTAGTATACATTGCAACAGTTGTACTGTATATTTTGTCTTTACCTGAAAAACAAACATGCTTCGTCGTATCATGTCGTTTTCTACTTCTACCGCTAAAGTCATCACATCAGAAACTCCAGGCCCCATAGAAAAGTCCATCATCTCAAAGGTTTCAACAGCATTGCTGCCTACGTACTTCAAGATCGCCAATGACTCCCACAAGCACGCTCACCATGCTGGAATCAGAGGAGCTGAGAACAAGACAGAGTCCCATTTCCGGCTCGAAATTGTGAGTGAACTGTTTGCGGGAAAGAACATGCCATCCCGTCACCGTATTGTCTACTCTCTTCTTGATGATGAGTTTAAGAACAAGGGTTTACACGCGTTGCAGATGAAGACGAAAACCCCGGAGGAGTATAAGAGCACCGAGCGAACATCATGAGCGAACATCATGAGCGAAGCGAGTGATGTGAGTGAGTTAATGAGTTAGTGAGTGAGTTAATGAATTAGTGAGTGAGTGTGAGTTAGTGAGTGAGTGAGTGAGTTAGTGAGTGAGTTAGTGAGTGAACTTACATTATATACGAACTACCCGAGTAATGTGAGTGATTAAACACCTTATAAATGATCGAGTAATAGAAGAGAACAAGACATGAGTGAGAGAACAATAGAAGAATATATGAATAAAGAATAGAGTAAAAGAGAATGAAATTTATGAGAATTATAAGACAGATGCTAAGATCACAAGTATACAAGTCATGAATAAAAGAAAGGATAGAAGAATATATAGAAAATAGGGTAATTCCATAAAACATGAACATGAAGCTCATAAAACATGAACATGAAGCTCATAAAACATGGTCCAGAATGAAAAACGGCATTGAACAAATCACGTATAAAAAGATGATTAGACACTAATGTTGCTTAACTTTATAGCATTGGGCTATTGTGTTACACACTAGTAAATTAATATCGAGCCTATATAATCAAATGTGTACATTGACATACCATTTCCTCCCCATACCATAACTCAATCAGAACAAAACACCCGTATTACAATAGCTCGAGTTTCATGAGCTCGTTCAGTTATCTTTGTATATATTTTTGTTCACTCACTCACTTCGTGAATTCGTGAAGATATCTTGTATATTTTTTTCACTCACTCACTCACTTCGTTCGTGAGTTGTGAGTTCGCCCCACCCTACATCTCTCTAATAACACTTTAACTATATGGGTATACTTTACTCTTCAACACCGTTCTCGGTCTCCTCGGTCAACGCAGCCATCTCTTGCACACTCGCGTTCTTAGCCACCAACTCCACAATGCGCCTAATGACAGGCAAGTTCAACCAAGCCGGCACATATGCCTCCACTCTTGCAAAAGGACGCAACTCAATCGAGCGGAATGGGTCATTGAAGTGTCCATCAGTCGAAACCAACTCGAATAAATCGTCTCCATTCTGCGAATCGTTTTGCTTCACACGGTCAGCAACAGCCTGCAAAACATCCGGTGCAATGGGGGTTTCGTAGTCTGCAACATAGTACTGAGAAATCAACTTTTGGATCTGAATCGGCTTCAATGCATAACAAATCTCATAGATGATCTCAATATCCTCTGGCGTGTTCTTACGCAACTGCAACAACTTCGCCGCCTGTAACAAATGCGACAAGTATGTAGAGCCTTCCTGGATCTCGTGTCCCTTACACCACTCCTCCAAACGCGTCACATTGTAGTTCAACTGCAACCCTCTCTTCCACGAAAGGAAGTTTCTCCTCATGATCAAATCATTGAAACAGAGAGCATCAATGAATCGCAACAACTCTATGATTACTTCGTTCATCACCTCGTGCTCGATAAAGTACAGCTTCATCGACCAGTATACAGAGTTGAAGAAGCTCAAGATGTCGTCCATCTTGTGCTGCACGCCTGGCGAGAACACCTTGGCCAAAAATGGAGAGTTCTCCGGTGCCATGAACCCGGGTAAAGACTGAGACATCACAACAGCACTCACAGCCTTCTTCTCAAGGTCCTTCTCCATCTTCTTCATCCACATGTTGTAAATGTTATAGCTCAAAGACTCAAAGTCCTCCTTAACCACAACGACCAAGTTCAAGTACTCCTCAAACTCCTCCTTGCTCATCTCGTGAGACAAGCTGTCATTGGCAACAATGGTCCTCTGCGCGTAAGACACGAAAGAGTACAACTCGTGCGTGTTCGAAAGCCAGAACGCACCATTGGCAATCACCTCGTCGTCCTTCAAAGCGCCAACAATCTGCTGGATCAGCGACAAGACCTCACCAAGGAACTCCTCAGACTCCTTTGTCAAGCCAAGTCTCCACATGTCAGACAATATGATGATGATGATACGTGCTGGGAACAAAACTTCCTTCCTTGTCAAGTCAGCGGCAACGCCCGATGGAGGAATCTTCAACCCCTTAAGTAAGCCCTCGACAATCTCCCTGTGCAACAGCCTGGAGTCGCGCAACAACTTGAACAACTCGTCGTTGATGTCATCAACATTGGTGTCATTGTCGTTGGAAACCTCAATAACAGAAACAGGTCTCGTGGAGTCCAATGATGCTGGTGAGTTCCATGCAACGGCACTACTATGACGTTTACTGGAGTTGCTTACCTTGCGGTTCTTCATGAGAGCAGCGGCAGCAAGGCCCTTACCGTCAGCATACTGGCTCTGCAAGTTGGCCAACTCCGACTTCAACTGCTCGATGTGTGTCTTCAAGTCGACCTCAATGGTGTCACGCTTGACCAAAGCGTCCTTTGCTTGGTTCAATTCCTCTATATTGCGCTGAACTTCCTGTCTCAACTCGGCCTGTTCTTGGGTCAACGTCTGGATCCGCTTCTCTGCATTCTGGTACTCGCTCTTAATGGTTTCCAACTCACGCGTCAAGTTCTCAATCTCCTCCTGGTGTTCTGCGTTGGTAGCATCGAAACGCTCATTGTACTCGAGTTCCCTGGACTTCAAAGCCTCGTGTGCTGATCCCTGTTGCTCCAAAAGCTTCTTGAGGTTTGTGATCTCGTTGACCAACTTCTTGTTGTCCTGTATCTTGGCAGCCAACGACTGTGTCAAGTCAATCACCTTGTTCTCCAACTGGTAGCTCACCTCCTTCAACTTGTTGAGAGACTTGGCCTCCGCTCTCAAACGCTTCAATTCGTCCTTGGCCAAGCGCCTTCTAAAGCACGACTGGATCAACACAACTCTTGCGAGGGTCTGTTTGTACTCCTTACGTGCCTGGTATCTTCTCCAGTGGTTCTGCAACACAAGTGTCGACTTCTCCAAACGCATCTGCATCATGGACTCACGGGCCTGGCGTCCTCTAATCGACTTCTGTATTATTATGATAGCCTCAAGTGCTTGCTTGGTCTGTCTCCTCACAGTGACACTGCGGATTAATGTCTGTATCAAGATTGCGGCGGCATCCTCTCTGTCCTTCTTGATCTGGGTCCTTCTGATGTGGCCACGAATCAATGACTGCAACTTAGTGTGCGACTCCTGAATGGCCAAGAACTGTTTGCGGTAGTAGTGTTTCCTCATGTTCTTTTGGATCATCACGGCGGACTTGTACAATTTGTCCGAACGCAACTTTTCAAAGTGGGCCAACATACCTGCCTTGAAGAAGATCTTGGTGTTTCCCAACTGATACTTTCTCTTATCCTCTATGTTCTCAGTCAAGATCATGTTGCAGAGCTCGGAAACGGACTCTTGCGTGGTATTCTCGCTACTCATCACCTTGATCCAGAGGTCAGAGTGCACCAAAATGTGATATCTGTCGGCAAACTCCACATAGGACCATCTACTCGGGAAACCCGCACATGAAATACGAATTGTCTCCAACACACCACACGCGCGCAACTGCGACAACACCATCAATGAGTCGAACTCCCAAGCCTTTTTCTGCTCGTTGGGCTTGATACAGCGGATGTAGTGCACGTTAGTTGAATTTATCGTTTTCATCAACTCAATCAATGAGTTCTTGAAGATGGACCCCAAGGTTGGCTTTTTGTTTGCGATGGACTTCTTGGCAGGACCCGAGGCTGCAACGTTGGCTGCCTCCAAGGCCTCGGCGTTCTTGTCGATGATGGCCAACACACTTTTGAGCATGTCGTTTGTTGTGCCCTTCAACACCTCCAAATGGCCCTCGCCAACAGTGTCTCTGTTCTTTTCGATGAAGCCGTCAATGTCGTAGGTCACATCAAGGGCATAGTGCGCAACAATGAACTTGGTCTGCCCAAAACGGGGCTTCTTAAAGACCTTGTTGGTGGGTGCCTTGTCCAAAGTCTGGTACATTTTTTCGATCCACAGCTGGTCGTTACCTGCAGGGAGACGAGACTCTTCATCCAAGAGCGAGAGAATACCCAAGCGGTTTTCAATCAAGTTGATGCACGGCTGGTTGTCCACAAAGTCGATGAATGACCACTCAATCTCCTCCTTGACGTACTCCTCTTGCTCTAACTTGAACACGTGCTGATTGAACTCCTGCTGTAACTTCTCGTTCGCATAGTTGATACAGAACTGCTCGAACGAGTTCTTCTCAAAGTGTTCGAAACCGTAGATATCCAACACACCGATGAAGGACTTGATACGGCTCTCGACCTCAGGCGGACACAAGTCGGTGTTGACATAGTCCACTAACCAATCAAAAAGCGCCGAGTATATGTACTTTGCGAAGGAGTCACGCGCGACAATGGCCTGCTTGTGGCTCAAGTTGCTGATGATTTTCTCGGACCGCGTGGTCAACTGCTTCTTCACACACCACTTGCTAAAGTTCATAGGGTCGATCCCGAGCAACTCACACGCCTTGACGAGGTTCGACTCGTCCAGTGACAAGTGCGCATCGTTTCTGGTGGCAGTGATCTCGATGTTACCAATGTGCAAGAGTGCTGCCAAGATCTTGTAGATCTCAAACTGCTGCGATTCGTCAATGCCAATAAGCTGCAAAGCACTGCGGGTGTCGGCAAACTCACGCGCATCGTCCACGCCCTCGATCCGCGGGGAACCACCCTGGTTTGTGTATTTATAGTCTTCCGCAACAGTCAAGCCAAGCTTCGCCTTGTCATCTTCGCTCATTCCCGCAAGAAGCTGGTAGAAAATGTGGTAGTTACGCTCCTTTTCCGGCTGGAACACCAACCTCGAGCGCTCCAACAAATAGGTTCTAATACGTGCACCGATGATCAGCGTGTCCTTGTCGAACAAAATCTCCAAGTACTTTCCGAATCTCGACGAGTTGTCATTCCTCGTGGTCTTGGCGTTACCAAACGCCTCCATGATGGGGTTGGTGGCCAAGATCTGGTTCTCCACGTCGGACATGTCGGATTTGTGCTCTGTTCCCACCTTGTTGTCGAGCTCCAGATCCTCCTCCACAGACGCAAAATAACGCATAATGTACTTGGCACTCACCGTTTTACCGGCACCGGATTCTCCACTCACCACGATGGTTTGGTTACTTCCATCGAGCTTCATGTAACGGTAGGCATCCTCGGCAATGGCGAAAAGATGTGGGTCCAACTCACCACGGCGTTTTCCGGCATACGCCTGAATTATATCCTGTGAATAGAGCTGGTCCACGCGCTGAAACGGGTTTGTTGCAATAAGCACGATACCCGAGTAGGTGTAGATGTTCAATTGTGAATAACGTAACTTGATGGCGTGCAAAACTGCAGGTTCGTTAAGATACGAAAGCGATGTCAAATCCTCTGCAGCCTCCAAGATGGGGGGGTTACGCAACGGTGGTAACTTTTCGTTTTCTTCTGACAAATTGTCAGTTTCGATCTTGACATTGCCGCCCTGTTCGAGGGCAAGCTCCAACACATGCTTGTTGGTGGCAGGATCCAAGGTATTCAGTTGGACACTGGCACCAACCCACCCCAAAGTTTCGTCGGGGTACCAGCAACGGGTCCCTTCTTCGTACAACGAGACCATTCTTGTTTGGTTTGGTGGTAAAGTGGTGGTGGAGATAATTTTTGTTTTGGTTGGCGTGTTGATTTGATCTGGACGTGCGCGGGTAAAAAAAAAGAGAACGCGTAGAATTGCAAAAGGAAAGGGGAGGATGCGGGAGAAGGGGATTTTTGGAGGGAGTTTTGAGTGTATGGAGGTTTTTAATGAGTGATAGACTTGGGGGCGTGATTCGGTGGGTTTGTTTTAGGATTGCTTCAGTGGTTGGTTGGTGGGTATTTTGCGTTTTCTTTTTGTCTTTTTGTGTTCGGAAATACACGATGTAAGGCGATCGGCTAGAGTGGTGGTATTATTGGCGTGTTTGGAGTTGGTTGGTGGAGTTGGTGGGTGGTGGAGCTTGTGAGAGAGGAGGGTTTGAGAGTGGGTAGAGTGTGAGAGAGGAGGGTTTGAGAGTGGGTAGAGTGTGAGAGTGATGAGGGTGTGATATAGGGTATGAGAGAGTATGAGAATGAGCAGTATGTTGAGAAATGAGTGGATGAGAATTGGAAAGTGTACTAAATTGGTAAAATTCACGAATACAAATGTATGGAAGTGTATTTAGAGTGGGTTTAGTATGACATGATTGTGACTAGTACAACATGATTGTGATTAGTATAACATGATTGTTTTAAGTGAGTGTGGGAGGTCGCGAGAATCTAAAAGAGGGAAATGTATACGAGCGGGAACTGGAAATGATGACTGTATGTACCAAGGATTAAATGATATGAGCGATGAACTGGATATGATGTCCGCGTATTATGAGAACATATTAAATTATATGAGCGATGAATTAATATGATGACCACGTATAAATTATATGAGCGACTACCACGTATTCATTAGCGACAACCACGTATTAATTAGCGACTACCACGTATTAATTAGCGACAACCACAATTGATCTGTATATCGCGATATTGGATCAGGTTAGTAAACATTCTAAGTAATATTCACTGTGATAAGCAAAGTGGGGTATTTGAGTATCAATGTAAATGTTTTTTGTGAAGAGTGGGAAATCATTGGAAGAATGCTAAAATGAGTGATTTGCTCAATTACACTTTTGTGGAGTATATTAGTAGAGACTAGAAATAAATGTTCTAGAAGTGTTGAAAAAAAAAACAGTTCTAGAAGTGTATAGTGGAAATAGAAGAAGTCGGTTCTAGAAATATGTGTACTAGAGGCAGTAGAAGAGGTCAGTTCCAGTCAGTGTGCAGAATTCAGTGCCGAAATCGCTGACAAATGTGTTCTTGAAACCAGTTCTAGTAATCTAAATGCAGGAGTTCGTGTTCTTGAAATCAGTTCTAGTAATCTGTATGCAGGAGTTAGTTTTCTCGAAATCTGAAATCGTTTTCTGAAAATGAGCGAACTTAACGAGAGAACTTAACGAACGAAGTAAACGAGCTAAGTGAGTTAAGTGAGTGAGTGAGTGAGTGAGTTAACAAAGGTTAAAGGATAACATAGAGAGTGACAAAGGATAACATAGATTGACAACATTATAGGATAACTAACTATTTGACTAAGAATTAGTGGGGATTAAGGTAGGTTTCTGCTAGTGTGCTCAAGGTACTTTTTCCTGACTAGTGTTATGATAGTTTTTCCTAGTGTTCTTATTATAAATATTACTAACTAGTATTCTTATGATAGTTATTACCAATTAGTATGCTTAAGATAGCCCTTACTGACTGTTTGAGATACTTTTTCGTAGGTATTCTTTGTGAAATTGACTATACTCTCAAAGTAAGCCCAAGTGATGTATGAGTTACAGAAATCGTACCACACCAGTGGGTGCGGTGATAAGATCTGGGGATAATATGAGAAGCGATGCAAAGGTGATTTTCGAAGAAATTATGGAAAGACTTGAACGTTCAAATTGACTGTATATTTTTTCCCAAAGATAACACTGTCAATCTTCACTCGTGCTATTAATTTGTAAAGGAGGTAATAGATAGTAGTGAAAAGTTCGTACAGAGTCATTTTTCTAAGAATACTTATTAAGACTTTGGAATCTTGCCAAGTTTAATGGAGGTTAGTTTATAGTTTAGTTTATTGGTGTTTATAAGTTTAGTTCATGGATTTTTTCAGGGCTTCACCCTTTAAGTCAGAGAATAGCTTGTGTGTTACTTGTTTATTTAGCCAGGATATTTCAGTCATATTTATAGTAGGACATTTAGTCCTAGGCACGCGGCGTTTTCTACGGGCCGAACAGGGCCGTGCACTGGCCGCGATGGCCTTAAGTATGGCCTCTTAAACTAGAGTAGTCTTATATGCAGATCTAGTACTTCCAGTACCTTACAGATTTTGGTTTTGTTTTTTTTGTTTATGAGGTCAGTTTATGGATTCTGGTTTTGTTTAGTTTATGAGGTTAGTCTATGGATTCTGGATTAGAGTTAGTTTATAAGATCAGTTTATGGATTCTGGATTAGAGTTAGTTTATAAGATCAGTTTATGGATTCTGGATTAGAGTTAGTTTATAGGATCAGTTTATGGATTCTGGATTAGAGTTAGTTTATAAGATCAGTTTATGGATTCTGGATTAGAGTTAGTTTATAAGATCAGTTTATGGATTCTGGATTAGAGTTAGTTTATAAGATCAGTTTATGGATTCTGGATTAGAGTTAGTTTATAAGATCAGTGTATGGATTCTGGTTTAGAGTTTACTTTATTAGTAATTCATGTACATGAAGCCCCAATAAATGTAAAACGGTATATGCATGAGTGACCATATGTTAAGCAAATACGTACTCTTTCCGTGGAACATTCACTTCTCAAAAGTGCACCAACCACTTAAATACTCAGTTTACTTATTCTTCCCCTCCGTCACCTTATTTCATTTCTGGCAAAATGGCTGCGAAAAATCAAATTATATTACAATGCCATAAATATAAAAAACCTCACGAATGACATCAATGACTAAAGGTAGAAAACCTCACGATTGACACGGATGACTAGATGTTATAACATCTACCGTCTAATAAAAAGCGAAATTGGAATGTTGGCTTTAAATAATAAAGAATACTGAGAACAGCCTTGGATTGCTCACTCTATTTTACTAAATTCACTCAGTCACTCACTTCACTCACTCACTTGAATATTGTTTATTTACGCACTAAACTACTCGCTCACTCAGTCACTCAGTCACTCAGTCACTCAGTCACTCAGTCACTTAACTCACTCATTCACTCAGTCACTCAGTCACTCAGTCACTCATTCACTCAGTCACTCAGTCACTCAGTCACTCAGTCACTCATTCACTCATTCACTCAGTCACTCAGTCACTCAGTCACTCAGTCACTCATTCACTCATTCACTCAGTCACTCAGTCACTCAGTCACTCACTTACTTAACTCACTCACTCAGTCACTCATTCACTCGCTTCACACTTGATGAGACCACCACTTGAAAAGGGCCCTACTGTATGTACTAATACTGCATATAAAACCACTCTTTTCAGCTAAAGGCCTGAGGTAAGATCTCTAAGATAATGCTCAAAATTGCTGGCCCTCTTGACACAGACAAAACGCCAAATGCAAAGAACTTGGCCTCAAAACCAAGAGACTAAAGATCAAGCAATGGATTAAAGGTCCAACTATAAATATGCCCTAGATATTCTATCTGATTAAACATGTAAGGTTAGGGGGTATTTGGACTGCATATAAAACTGCCACACAATGGACTCTATAATGTACCAGTTCCTATTCACTTCCTCATTCACTCACTCACTCACTTAATTCCTCACTCACTCACTCACTCACTCAATTCCTCACTCACTCACTCACTCACTCAATTCCTCACTCACTCACTCACTCACTAACTCACTCACTAACTCACTTCACTCGCTTCGCTCGTGAGTTCGATTCGCTCGAAGTTCGTTTGATTGCCAGCAATCATCATCAAAAAATATTCGGGACCAACATAACCATTCATCTTTGTGAAATAATATTTCCAGATTACGCTTACATTTATTCCGAAGTTTAGTTCAGACAATTTGTATCACAGAATTGATTATACCGTATTAGTGACAGCATACACCGGGTATTGAAAATGGGATAATATACGATTTTCTCACAGCCTGATTATCATTGTGTGTTCAGTAATCATCTAATGTGTGTTCAGTAATTATCCAGCGAATGTTCATTATCATTAGTATGTTCATTAACCAATTATCTGTATAGTATGTCCACTCATATATTTATTTCCACTCATTTTATAATGTACCCCACTCAAGTTCGCTCACCCACCCACTCACTCACTCACTCACTCACTTGACTCGCTTCGCTCGTGAAGTTCGTTTCCAACCAATCAGACAACTCTTAAAGTCATCCAACCAAATCATCAATTCATAACCAACACCAAAGCCTCATACCAAAGCCCCAAAATTGGCATGCCCCACCTCAACCCACAAGCCTCCGCAACCCTCGTAACCCTCCGGTGTTGATATCGGCCTTAGGAGCAACTCCGACAAGTTCCTGTTTTCACAGCCTTTTTTCCCGCATGAGACCCGCGGAGTTGAGTTGCGGGGATTATAGCACCGAACCCCCACTATCCGGAACAACAAAAAAAACCACACCTCTAATCAGGAACACCAGTATAAAACCAACAAATAATCCACAATCAGCCCACATTGACTAGTTTGGCTGGAACAAACCATTCACAAAATGCACATCGACGAAGTCAAAAAACACAACACCAAGTCAGATTGCTGGGTAATTGTCCACCAAAAGGCTTACGATGTCACACATTTCATCGACCAACATCCCGGTGGCGCTGATATTATCCTCAAGTATGCTGGTAAAGATGCTACTAAAATTTTTGACCCTGTTCACCCCAGTGACACTTTTGACAAGTATTTGGACAAAAAGTACCACATGGGTGAAGTTACTGGAATGGAGAAGAAACCAAAAAGTACAGTCAGTTCTGCCAATATCGCAGTCAATTCGGGCAGTAACACTGTTGATGAGTTCGATGTGGAATATGATGAACAAGATGACAAAGATCCCATTGAATTTGCTCCTCCAAAGTTAGAACAAGAGTTGGAGGATGACGAGTATGATGATGATGAGGATGATCCACCCGATGAAGACGAGCTTTTGAGAAGAAAGTTGGTCAAGCGTAAGCCTGATCTCGGACTGATCTACAATCTCCATGATTTCGAGTATGTTGCCAGCCGTACGGTGGAGAAAGTTGCTTGGGCTTACTATTCCCTGGGTAGTGATGACGAAATCACCCTTCGTGAAAACCACCTTGGATTCTCGCGTATTTTCTTCCAACCCCGTGTTCTTGTGGATGTGACTGAGGTGGACCACAGCTGTGAGATGCTCGGTAGCAAGACCGCAGCACCGTTTTATGTCACGGCAACGGCCCTTGGGCGCTTGGGACACCCGGATGGAGAGAAGGTCTTGACACGCGCGGCACATGACCAGGGTATTGTTCAGATGATCAGTATGCTTTCGTCGTGTCTGTTGGATGAGATTGTGGATGAAGCACGTGATAACCAAACGCAATGGTTGCAGGTGTATGTGAACCGTGACCGGTCTGTGACCGAGGAGATCTTGCGGCACGCGGAGAAACGCGGAATCAAGGGTCTCTTTGTGACGGTTGACGCTCCGCAATTGGGTAGACGTGAGAAGGACATGCGGCTGAAGGATGTCAAGAGCATTTCGCACTTACAAAGGGATGAGAAGGACTTGGACAGGGACCATGGAGCAGCTCGTGCGATCTCGTCTTTTATTGATGCGTCATTGCTGTGGGACGACATTTCGTGGTTACGGCTGATCACAAAGCTTCCTCTTGTGATCAAGGGTGTGCAGACTGTGGCGGACTCTTTGAAGGCAATTGAGTATGGAGTTGATGGGATTGTTATTTCCAACCATGGAGGTCGTCAGCTTGATTTTTCCAAGCCCCCGATTGAGGTTTTGGCTGAGTTGAACCCGGTGTTGCGGGAGCGCGGGCTTAAGGACAAGATCGAGGTGTATATTGATGGTGGAGTGCGCAGAGGAACCGATATCATCAAGGCTTTGTGTTTGGGTGCCAAGGGTGTGGGCATTGGCCGGCCTTTCTTGTATGCCATGTGTACTTATGGAGACGATGGAGTGTACAAGGCCATGGAGATTTTGAAGGATGAGCTTGTGATGAACATGCGGTTGTTGGGAGTGACGCTGCTTGACCAGCTTGATGAACTGTATGTTGATTTGAGGAATGTTGGTGGGCGTGCGATTGCTGAGGATCGTTTGTTTGGGGAGAACTATCAGCCTTTGGTTAAGCCTGTTTTTGGGAAGTTGTAACGAGCGAGCGAACTTCACGAGCAAAGCGAGTGAAGTGAGTGAGGGAGTGAGTGAGTAAACTTACTTTATAGGAGAGATTAACTTCACGAGCGAACGAACAATCGAACTTCACTGGCTTCGCTCGTTAAGTGAGTGACGGAGTGGTGATCGAACCGAACGAACTTCACTCGCTTCGCTCGCGAGTCGATAAACTGACCTCAAAGCATATAGTAAGTGAATCCATTAGGCGAGATAACTGAACGAATAAACTTTTAGCCACCTTTTAATACGGGTTACTAAGTGACCAGAAGAAGAATACCATTTCAATGAAAGTATAGCAAGTATATTAAGTATACTTAGTAGCACTTATGTACAGAACACCACGAGCGAAGCGAGTGATGTGAGTGAGTGAGTGAGCATACATTGAGGATGAGTTAACTGAACAAGTAAATTGATGATGAGTTAACTGAACGAGTAAATTGATGATGAGTTAACTGAAAATGCATTGAGGATGAGTTAACTGAACGAGTACACTCTACTTTTGAAAGCGGAAAGTGGCTGCGTAATTTAGTAAAAAGGCACACATTCCTGTTCCCTCTGGTTAGAGCCTTCACTTGGTCCATATGGTGTTAGCAAGCAAATATTAAAG
Organism: Kodamaea nitidulidarum; assembly: GCA_030674215.1. Classification (NCBI taxonomy): domain Eukaryota; kingdom Fungi; phylum Ascomycota; class Pichiomycetes; order Serinales; family Debaryomycetaceae; genus Kodamaea; species Kodamaea nitidulidarum. Next base: position 15,006 of record JAJLWI010000124.1, on the reverse strand, counting down.
TTTTACTGTACGAGGAGCGAGCCCAATCACTCCATCACCTCATCCCTTATCACCTTTCAAAATGTTCTTAAAACTTCATCATTCATTATATTAATCATCTTGCACATGAACGTTTCACTTAACGATTCATTATGATCACTAATAATCTCACACAATCGTCACTAAAGTGAGAGTGACTTGGAGGTCTTAAAGCATCACCAAAGTGAGAGTGACTTGGAGGTCTTAAAGCATCACCAAAGTGAGAGTGACTTGGAGGTCTTAAAGCATCACCAAAGTGAGAGTGACTTGGAGGTCTTAAAGCATCACCAAAGTGAGAGTGACTTGGAGGTCTTAAAGCATCACTAAAGTGAGAGTGACTTGGAGGTCTTAAAGCATCACTAAAGTGAGAGTGACTTGGATTTCCTTAACCATCCCTAAATAGTGAAAGTGACTTGTTGAGGTTCACAGGATTAGGTCAGCGAATATGATGACATAATATGGAAATAGCTTCCTATTAATCATCAAGAGTATGACCGAGACGGAGCACTGTTAACCACTAGGGGTGTAAGCTAAGAAAGCTGGGCATCCAGTGGGACACATGGAGGTAATATACGGGGTGTACTACAGAAGAGAGCACCACAGAGGGGTGCGGTTAGAAGATTATAAATTGGGTAGTTAGCTCATTAACTCAACGGGACCGAGAGATCACCGTTCACTACGACTTATAGTGAATACATAGGACTATTAATATACTCCTTATACAACAGATCGTAATAAGTGGGCACCTTGACGCAGCTACTTATACTATCGATTGAACAACCAGAGCATTCGACTAGTCAACACTATCGTTATATAACTTATAAGTCCTCAACCTTCACTAATCATCCCCATAAGCTAATCATCGTTCATCTTCATCTTTTCTTCATGTTTTCTTCATCTTCATCTTTTCTTCATGTTTTCTTCATCTTCATCTTTTCTTCATGTTTTCTTCATCTTCATCTTTTCTTCATGTTTTCTTCATCATAATCATCTTCTCCAAACACAACGTTCACACAACGTTTGTTCACTCACTCACTCACTTCACTCGCTTTGCTCTTGAAGTTCGTTCGTTTCAACCTGCAGCACAAATCTGTTTTGCACCCAGATCTTGCAGTTTGTGTAACTATGCATGGTAGATCTGCTAATGCACCCTACACAAGTTAAAGAAATACCTGGAACAAGTATTGATAGAATCCTTCGAATGTGAGTAGTTGTGATTAAGCTTATACAGGCTCCCTGTATACCCTTTAGAGACTAATTTAAGACAGAATGGATAGACTTGAATAGGACATGTGTGACTTGAATGGTAGGGAAAACTACGAATGCCTCTTATCTAGATACTGTCTAAGAATGCCTCTTATCTAGATACTGTCTAAGAATGCCTCTTCTTTAAGTACACCTCTTTGGATGCCCACTTTAATAAACACACCTCTCTCTAAATACTATATAACACCCTCTAGATATTGTCTAAGAACACCATCTTCCACAAACAGAACCTCTACCCAACCATTCAGTTCTACCCCTCGTCCTGTACTTTACCTTTCCAGATCCTATTCATTTTCCTTATATCTATCCAGCGTCATCCGCATCACGTCATCACATACACTGTAGATCTGATTAGCAGTCCCCGTGTTCGAAATCTTGCATCGACTCACAGTGAGTAGCAGATTGTCACACTTCACGAGCAAAGCGAGTGAGTGGAAAGAGCTGAATGAGTGACAGAGTGAATAAGAGCCGAATGAGTATATTCATAATTGACTGGTCAAGATATATGGCGACTCAGTAGTCTTGATCAAATACTACCCTCGGTACTATTTGTTCGTACCACCTTTACTATTCATTTGATCATGTTTGATCATGATTAGAAGGTACTTGATAAGCCCGTAAACATGAGTATATAAGCAAGTATCAGGTTGAGTCAAAACATAAGTATGTAGTCAAGTAATCAGTATATAGTAGGCATATATATAACAAGACATGTCATACATCGGTACGTAATTAAGACATTGTCATACATCAGTATGTAATTAAGACATTGTCGTACATCAGTATAATCAAGACATTATACTCATACATCAGTGTATAATCAAGACATTATACTCATATATCAGTATAATCAAGACATGTAGTTAAATAGTATCTAGTGATAATGTACCCGTTCCTATTCACTTTATCTGTATTTACTCCCTCGTTCACTCCTTCATTCACTTGCTCACTCACTTCGTCACTTCGTCACTTCGTCACTTCGTCACTTCGTCACTTCGTCACTTCGTCACTTCGTCACTCACTCACTCACTCACTCACTCACTCACTCACTCACTCACTCGCTTCGTTCGTGAAGTTAGTTCGCTCGTTCGTTCGCTCTTTTCTATCCTCAATTTTTTTACAACCACTCCACACCCAAAGCATCTGTCCCCTCCTGTTCACGGCATCACTTACTGCCTCTTATAATTCGAATGGTTGTCATCAACGGTATCAAGTACGCGTGCGAGCGGTGCATCAGGGGTCACAGAGTCACCACTTGCTCGCACACCGAACAGCCGCTCACCATGATCAAACCGAAAGGAAGACCCGCACTGCAGTGCCAGCACTGTCGTGAACAGCGCAAGGCCAAAAACCAGCACAATACGTGCAAATGTGGCAAAAAAACCAAGAATGGGAGCTGTCAGTGTAACACTACACTGCACTGTACTTGTGGGTCCAGCTCGAAAACCCTGACCCAGAGTATTCATCACTTGCTGGCACTGGAAAAGGCGAAGCGCCAACTGTTGATTACTGCTGCCACTGCTGAGGTTAAGAAGAAGCTGATTAGTCCCAATGGTGAGGATAAATTGAAGGGGGCCATACGTTTGGATGGGGCTATGGGTCAGAATGGTGGTGGTATGACTGGTACTAATATGACTGGTACCAATATGACCCAGCATGGTATGGATGACTTGCGTATGTTGGATGGTATGAAACTTCCTTTTGAGGGTGCAGACTATGACTTGTTTGCAGCGACTCCTGAGAAACACGAATATTTTGGAGGAAGCGAGGAGTTTCCGTATGGTGTGCCGCAAACTTCGCCGGGGTTAGATACAAGCGAGTCGTTGTTTCCGTTTTTTCCGTTGATCGGCCAGCATAGCTTTGAGCACGACAGTACGAATCCACTTCTGGCGAGAGTGAGTGGAGGACAGGGTGGGGGTGAAAGTAAGACAAGCGTTGGGCCTGGTGAGAGTAGTGACAAAACAGGCTCTAGAATTGGAGCTGGAGTGAGTGGCCAACCTAATGAATCAACTGGGCATGGAGTAAATGAAGGAAATTACGGACATGGACTTCAGGCGGGGCAGAATGGGTCAAATGGACTTCTTCAGGTGGGGCCAAATCCTGGACTCCTTCAGAATGGGCCAAATCCTGGGCTTCTTCAGACTGGAAATAATCAAGACAGCCTTACTGGACTTCTTCAGACTGGGCCAAATACTCATAATCAAGACAGCCTTACTGGACTTTCAGGTCAAATGTACCAAGAAATAAATCAATCCGCTCTTGGTGACTTTGAAGAGCCTGTGCTGTTGAGCAGAAACGGGTCACAGGGCAGACAGAGCTCTCAAACTAGACATAGCTCGCTGTTGAGCAGACAAAGTCTGAGACAGGGGCTCCAAACACAAGGCGGACCGAATGGGCCACATTTTGATGGGGATATTTCAACTGGAAACCATGCTCATGCGCCATCCCACGGCTTGGCTTCTCAAATGCCTCCAAACTTTGATCCTCAAGACTACAGTCTGAGTCAACTTGAATCCAGTCTGAATCAGCTTAACCACACCCTGAGTCAACTTGAATACAATCAAAATCAGCTTAACCACACCCTGAGTCAACTTGAATCCAATATAAATCAGCTTAATCACACCCTGAGTCAACTCGACTACAATCAAAATCATACCGTGAATTCTGATCTCAATATGACCCACCCTGATCATACTATGAATCAAATCAATAACCCGAATCATCCCGATCATACTATAAATCAAACCAACAACAATCAACTCGGCCACATGACTCAAAACTACAACGTGGAACCAGAAACATCGGATTCAGACAACTTCACCTACCTGGAAAGCCACCTCGCCGATACCCGGTTCCCTGACGCAAATCATTCGTTTTTCAGTATTCAGGAAGACCAACTGGAACAGGATCCTTTGGATAAAAACACATTCTATGATGGTGGTCTCCATGACTCGCTCCGCAAAACCCTGCTGCAGCAAAGCCTTCCACGAACTAACCCCAGGAACCTCCTGCAGCTCAGCTTCGATTACCCTGGACAAGGAGTCTTCGAAGCACTGTCTGCCGTTGAAGGAGCAATATCATCTTCTCATCCAGCTACGCACACATCACGCCCCGGCTCGCTGTTGTCGAGTCCACAGCCAAACTCGCTCGTTAATATAGGCTTGAGTCCTCTGGAACGCAAACGCGATGTGCTTAAAAAAGACCCCCTCAAGAAGTCAGAACCCATCAAACGACAAGACTCACTCAAGCGACTGGAGTCCTTGAAGAGCGATATGCACCATGTCAAAAAAGCGGGTAAAACACACCAGCCTAAGCCTTTGCGTCCTCATGCAGCTTCAAATGCGTCGCTGACATCAGTGGTGTCCACCACTTCATCGACAACACACTATCAGCCCATACGACCGAAACGACCAGAGAGTGTAATGTCGGTGACGTCTAACTCGCTGAACCGGTCAATGGACCATACCGTTTTCAACTTGGCTTCGGGAAACTTGCCCAATGCCCATAACCTGGCGGCGTTTCCACCTTCCAGTGAGCAGATGCAAGCTGTACCTAGCCAAGTGGCGATGAATGAGTACCTGCATTTTGGGAGCACGGGGTTGGCGGGTTCGTTTCTGCAGAACAACAACAACCTGCTTCAGGAGCCTTCTTTGAGTACATCGCTGTCATATCTCAACATGTATTCGGGGATGAATGACCAGCCCAACGTGGCCATTCCGCCAAACCAAAGTTTTGAGTATGACGTCGATATCGCTGGGTTACCGGACTACTTACCTAGTGCCTTTGAAAAGCAGGCCAATGATTTTTATGGATAGGGAAGTAAGGGGAAGTAAGGGTGAAGAGTGAAAGAAGAAGAAAACAAGGAAAGGAAGAGAAAAGTGAGGTTTTAAAGGTATTGTATGGCGATTTTTCATATTGAGAAGTGCGTGGAGCCAATGTATTTTTACGCGATACGGGAATGCTTCGATTATGGGAATGCTTCGATTATGGGAATGCTTCGATTATAGGAATGTCCGGGCCAGGGCTAAAATGGAACATGATAGAATATTTTTGTAGAATGAAAGGAGAGAGATGAAAGAACTGAAGGAGCGAAGCGAGTGAAGTGAGTGAGTGAGTGAGTGAGTGAACTACACCATAGATGAGATATATGAACGAGTAAAGGGAGTGAAACTCACTAACTTTACTCAATAACTCTCTAACTCTACTCCCTAACTCACTCAGTAACTCACTAAGTTTACTCACTAATTCACTGACTTTATTCAACCACTCACTCATTTCACTCGCCTTGATCGTGAAGTTTGACTATGAGACATCTGAACAAACTAGCAAACGAAGTTCACGCGCAAACAATAAGTGAGTGATAATTGATGAAAATGGAGAAATATCCAGATGCAACTGAAATTCTAATGCGTTAGGTCTGTTCTTTTGCAAATAGTTTATTATTAGACACTTGTAGAGTTGCTATGTTCTCGGGGTGTATTTACAGGTTTTGATTAGCTGAGTTACAACGTGGAAATGTGTCCACATCATGTCAAAATAATTTCTTGCTCTTATTTCTCCCTCTTCTATCTCCTTTATTCTCTACCTTATATATGTTTACTCACTCACTCAGTTCTCTGTGTGATCCAAGTTCACTCAGGTCTCTGTATAATTTATGTTCACTCAGGTCTCTGTATAATTTAAGTTCACTCACTCACTCACTCACTCACTCACTCACCCACTCACTCACTTCACTCGCTTCGCTCAAGAAGCTCACACTCACTCACTTCACTCGCTTCGCTCGTGAAGTTCATTTCCAATCTTCATACTCTTCATCCTCTCCGTATTGGATGTGTGTTCCAAGTTACTCTTATTCACCAACGAAGCTGCTTCATCCACAAGCTTTTCCTTCCTGGACTTTGGCATGGGATCGGAAAGCTTATTCAACGGCTGATCATGGAGGTAAAGTGCAAGTGTCTCGTCCTTGATCTCTAAAATCGATTTGTGCTCGATTTGCTGAAGCTTAGCCAACCGGATGAGATATTCGAGTAGCGAAAGAGACGATTCCTTCGACACAACCGGCGCATCTTCCTCGTCACTATCTTCCTCGAACTCACCTGCCTCTATCTCGCCTAACGCAATCCACTCCTCGGAGTTATCCACAAGCTTGACAATCAAAACTGGTGAGTTCCGACCCTCCAACTTGAGCAACTTCCCCGAAGCACTAAAAAACATCCGTTCCACACCTTTCAAAGCATGTTCTTTGACCCGAGCAGCGTCTTCGTGGTAGCGCCCATCATCAAGGTCCTCTGTTATTTCCAAGGTATATTGAAATTGTGCATCAGCTCGGATTCGCACGGATGCCCGTGCAAACTCCTCCTTCCATGTAATGGCAGATAAGCCATCATCACCACTGATATATTTCAGTCTGCTTGGGTTGTAGAATATCGAGTACATGACCAAGTCAAACGTTGGCCCAACATAAGCAAAAGACTTGCTTTTATCGGAAGAATCTAAGTTCGCTTTAGTGAAAACATTCAAGTAATTTGCTGCTTGTAATAGTCTCCCAGGGGATATCTTATCGATAGCAACCTGACCGTTTAAATTCACACCAGAAGTGGTCAAAGACAAGGTTATTATAGGAATTGCATCATTGATTTGCAGAAGTAAACCATCCATATATCCCTCCAATCTCTTGACGGACTCCTTTTCATTACTACTATTGAGGTCATTCAAAATAGTACTCACAGTTTCGTCAAAGACATCAAACTCCGCATTCAAGTCTGCTATGAACTCTAGTGTGGCCTCTAACGTTGTATTTCCACGTGCGGCTGCGAGTTTAACTAGATCGATCGACACGCTAAGAATGTTGATTTTGCTTTGGATCTTGGTTTTGATGGTTTGAAGACGACGCTGCTCGGATGCTGGGATACGGTCGAGGAACTTGCTTATTGTTTTGATGGCGTAACCTGATGCTAGTGAGATTCCGGAGCGGATGGCAAAGGTCACTGCCTGGTTACTTGCTTTAGCGAGGATCTGGTCCATGAGAAGGGTCGTCTGGTATTTTCTAGTGAATGTAAGTAAATATGGTGGCTGTAGAGATTAGTATAAACTTGATTAGTAGATTTGTTAGTATAGTAAATTTATTAGTATAGTAAATTTATTAGTATCAACTAGTTTGAATAGTGTGATTGAATTCCCTTTTGGATCTTTAATATAATTGATGATGCTTCAATGACTATAGATATTGTCTTGATAGTATGTTTGGTAGTGTAGTTGTTAACGTTTGGTACTATTAGATAACGTAATATGAGAAATTGTAAGTTTAGTTAATTATTATAATTTTTGTATCACATAATTTTAGTACGCGTAATACACGCGCTTACAACATACCTTATAGACGGATAGGACAAGAGAAGCAGAGAGAAGACAACGATATAAAGAAGATATTGAAATAGATCGGATAACCATATAATTAGAGATATTCAGATACAGTATATTCAGATATTAGATACTGTGATATTCAGATACTGTGATATTAGATACTGTGATATTCAGATACAGTGACAATCAGAAACAGTGACAATCAGAAACAGTGACAATCAGAAACAGTGACAATCACACTTGTGATCCCACCAATACTATCTATAGCAATAGTATATCTTTCCGATCGAAACTATTAATATTGCCACCATAAATATTGTTAGGTCATTACTTGCAAATCCCAAACATTTACTCCATACCTTTAGTGCTTTCCCAATATCAACCACACTATCCCCACAATCTAATCTCATAATATGCCCCCAAAAATCCTTCAGGAATTCACAACGCCACTAGGATGTGGTGCAGGGATGCCCAAAGAAAAGAGACCACCACGCGTCACAAACAGCATGGAAAGACTAGCACGTCCATTCCAAGTACCTTTCAAAAATCCCAGCTCAAGCAGTCGACTCCCAGAAAGATCAGCAAAAAAACGCGTCAATTATGCCGAGGTAGGCGAGTTTGTCGCAGATGTGGCAGTAGACCAAAGTGGCCTGCCCATAGTGAATAAAAGAAAAGGTGCACTTCTACCACGCAATATTCTCTTGGGTGACAACCTCGCAAAGTCCGAGCAGAAACTATCCAAGAAGTTTCTGGTCCCATTAGCTAACCCACCCCCATCACTGGGACCTCCTCCTGCTTTAGGAACGAGGAAAAACGCAGTTCTTCCCCCAAGGGCTCTCCACGACCCGACAAGTGAGTTTGCAATAGTTTTGTACGACCCAACAGTCGATGTTTTTCCAAAAGAGAAGGGGAATGAAGAGAAAGAGGAAAAGGAACCACTGGAAAATGAAATAACAGCCCCACAGCCCAAAAAACGCCGTGTACACAAGTCCCTAGCCGAGATGTTGGGGATCGTGAAGAACCCGGAGGATGAACTTGCCCGTTTTCCTGATGTTCCTGTAGTAATCGACCCACGATTAGCCAAAATTTTGCGGCCACATCAGATAGCAGGAGTTAAGTTCTTGTATAGGTGTACCTCAGGCTTGATGGACCCTGCAGCAAAGGGCTGTATCATGGCAGATGAAATGGGGTTGGGCAAAACATTACAATGCATCGCATTGATGTGGACATTACTTAAGCAAGGTCCACGAGGCAAGAAAACCATAGACAAATGTATCATCGTGTGCCCTTCATCATTGGTGAGAAACTGGGCCAATGAGATCGTCAAGTGGTTGGGTGAGGGTGTGTTGACGCCCATGGCTGTGGACGGGAAGCTGACCAAGCCCTCGGAATTAGCTGCTGCGCTCCAGCAGTGGTCTACAGCACGAGGACGGAACATTGTGCGACCAGTGCTTATCATTTCCTACGAGACTCTCCGGAGAAATGTTGATAAATTAGCGGGAACAGAGGTGGGTTTGATGTTAGCCGACGAGGGCCACCGGCTCAAGAACGGTGACTCGCTCACATTTACCTCGCTCAATGCGTTGCGGTGCGACAGGAGGGTCATCTTGTCTGGTACTCCGATTCAGAATGACTTGTCCGAGTACTTTTCGCTTTTGAATTTCGCCAACCCAGGCTACTTGGGCACCCGCGCGGACTTCCGCAAGAACTTTGAGAATGCGATTTTGCGCGGGAGAGATGCAGATGCTACAGACAAGGAGAGACAATTGGGAGATGCTAAGTTGGCTGAACTTTCAACGCTTGTGTCCAAGTTCATCATCAGAAGAACAAATGACATTTTGTCCAAGTACCTCCCAGTGAAGTACGAGTATGTTTTGTTCACCGGGCTCTCGCCAATGCAGAAAAGCCTATATGAGCACTTTATCAGATCGCCCGAGATCAAAAAGCTTCTCCGCGGAGTGGGCTCACAGCCTCTCAAGGCCATTGGAATGCTCAAAAAGTTATGTAATCATCCTGATTTGCTCAATTTGCCAGCAGATCTTGAGGGCTGCGCACCCTATATCCCCGACGACTATGTTTCGTCCATTAGCGGTGGTCGTTCCCGTGAGATACAGACATGGTTTAGTGGCAAGTTCATGATTTTGGAGAGATTCCTCCATCAGATACGTACTCAAACCGATGACAAGATAGTGCTCATTTCCAACTACACGCAAACGCTAGATCTCATTGAGAAAATGTGCCGGTATAAGAAATACGGGTGCTTGCGCTTGGACGGGACTATGAATATTAACAAGCGACAAAAGTTAGTGGACAGATTCAACAACCCCGAAGGCCCTGAGTTTATCTTTTTGCTTTCTTCGAAAGCTGGTGGTTGTGGTATCAACTTGATAGGTGCTAACAGGCTTATACTCATAGATCCTGACTGGAATCCCGCTGCGGATCAGCAGGCGTTGGCTCGTGTTTGGAGAGATGGACAGAAGAAGGACTGTTTCATATACCGGTTTATTCTGACGGGCACCATTGAGGAGAAGATATTCCAGCGGCAGTCCATGAAGTTATCACTTTCTAGCTGTGTTGTGGATGAGAAGGAGGATGTTGAGCGTTTGTTTAGTGCGGACAATTTGCGGCAGTTGTTTGAGTACCAGCCAGATACAGAATGTGACACCCATGACACTTTCCAATGTGGGCGGTGCAACAAGGAGCGGGGACAGATCATCAAGCCCCCTGCAATGCTTTATGGAGACTGTACCACATGGAATCATTTGAATCATGCGGCATTGAAGGGGAATGAGGATTCGTTGGTTGCAAATGAAGCAACATTTGATGATGTTTCCTTTGCATTCCAATACATTTCGCATTGAGTGAGTGAGTGAGTGAGTATTTTGGTGAGTGAGTGAGTGAGTGAGTGAGTATTTTGGTGAGTGAGTGAGTGAGTGAGTGAGTGAGTATTTTGGTGAGTGAGTGAGTGAGTGAGTGAGTATTTTGGTGAGTGAGGACTAAAGCTGAGTTGAGGTGAATTTGCATTAGGCGAAGGATAGATCGAAAGTCGAGCTGATTTGAAGCTGTTGCATTAGCTGAAGATAGATCGAAAGTTGAGCTGATTTGAAGCTGTTGCATTAGCTGAAGATAGATCGAAAGTTGAGCTGATTTGAAGCTGTTGCATTAGCTGAAGATAGATCGAAAGTTGAGCTGATTTGAAGCTGTTGCATTAGCTGAAGATAGATCGAAAGTTGAGCTGATTTGAAGTTGTTGCTTTAATGTTGGATTGACGATGCATTGATATCAGAGACGGTAGAGAAGTGAAAGAAGCTATAATGTACTACTGGGTGGGTATTAGTCCAATCTTATACTATACCCATAAACGCGATATAAGACTACCCCAGGGATTCCAACGAGCAAAATGAGTGAAGTGGGTAAGTGGACAAACTTCCTATCCAGAGGGAACTGAAACGAATTGAACGAGAAACACTCTATTTATAATTCTCCATGTAGTGGCTATGTCCATGTTGGCAGTAATACTACATGAGTCATTGAATACCGTTCAATAGGAAAGAACAAGATCCTCGTAATGATACTTGAGTCAGTACTAAGGAGAAGATAAGCAACGAAGTGAACGAGCGAGTGAGTGAACTTTCATTACATATAGAGATAACTGAGGGAAGGAAAAGAATTATTACTAAAATACCAGCAGTACAAAGGTCGGTACTGAGGAATTGGTGTAGAGAATTTGCATGATAAGGAACTAAGAGTCCTTAGTGCAGAGAATTAAGAAATGGTAGTCAAGAATTAGTTGTGCAAGAAATTCTTTACTAAAATACAGTAGTTAAAAAATCAATACTGAATAATAGCTAGTGCAGATAATCAGTAGGAGAACCGGGAAACCGGGAGTAAAAGAATCGGTATTAAAGAATAAGCCGTACAAAAAATCATCATTAAAGAATCAGTAGTTCAAATAACCAATATTTAAGAATAAGTAGTATAATCGACATTAAAGAACCAGTAGTACAAAAAATCATCATTAAATATATACCACAAATAATCGGTATTAAAAAATCAGTAGTACAAAAAATTGGTCTTAAGAATCAGTAGTACAAAGAACTGCTATTAAAAAATCAGTAGTACAAAAAAGAGTCATTAGCACAAAGAATCGGTATTGAAGAATCAGTAGTACACAATCGGTATTGAAGAATTACTGCACGAGAATTACCAAGAACCGGTAGTAAAAAAATAGGTAAAGAGCACAGAACCAATCAATATCCGGTGGTTTAAAATTACTAATACAAAAAATCAGTACCAACAAATACTACAGATCTTCCGCATACCAAGTATACAAGCCAGTGGGACTTCGAATAAACCAGTGGTACTCAAGTAAGCCAGAGGTACTCAAATGAGCCAGAGGTACTCAAATGAGCCGGCGGTATTCAAATAAATCAATGATATCCCAAGCCTTAAAAGTTCTTTATTATTAATACTGTTCAACGCAACAAATCTTCCACTAAATATAAGTTTAGTCACTCACTAATCCATCAATCCTATGATTTATTTCACTAATTCAGTCTATAATGTAAGTTTAAGTCTCTATAATGTAGTTCACTCACTCACTGGCTCATTTACTCATTCACTCACGAGCGAAGCGAGTGAGTTCGTTCACCACTTATAGTTATATTTAAGAATACGATTTGAGTGTTGGGTTTTCAATTTGTTTTATTATTAGCCCCACTATTCCTCTTCTTTTATTCCAACTTTATTCCTCTTTATCCCCACTTTATTCACAAATTCACTCAATTAGCTTTTATAAGATGGTTTACTGACTCATTTACTTCCAATTAGGTTTTATAAGAGGGTTTACTCACTCACTCGCTTGGCTCGTGACTTCGTTCAGTTATCTCTGCTATTATGTAAGTTCACTCACTCACTCGCTTCGCTCGTGAATTCTTTCAGTTAACACTTAAGTTCGGAGAAGTTAATCTCGGTCCATATTCTCCGTTCAGTATTATCCCCGCTTGTTTATAGCCCGGACCCCTCCACAGGAGAAGGACCCCTCCACAGGAGACGCACCCCTCCAATCTGGATTTTTAAATCATATGAGGATTTTTTGGCTGCCGGACTTTGGTGATGAACCCGGGCAAACCCCGCGGATAAGCCAATAACACCGCAAGGAAAATAAGCATATAAAGAAACAATTCGCCCTTTTTAGCAAAAGTTTAAAGAGCATTTTTTAACCAATTTTACACACTTTACCCTGTTGAATTCTCAGCAATCAATACACTTTGAAATGAAAAACTCCATTCTTATTGTGGGCGGAGGCTTGGCAGGATTGTCAGCAGCCCATCAAGCATACCTCAGAGGTGCCAATGTTGTTGTGCTCGATAAACAGGGATTTTTGAGCGGAAATTCGGGAAAAGCTACTTCCGGTATTAATGGTGCTCTTACCCGTACACAGGTCAATTTGCTGATTAAAGACTCGGTCGATCAATTTTACCAAGATACTTTGGCTACTGCCAAAGATCGTGCCAATCCTGAATTGATCAAGGTATTGACATACCACTCCGCAGATGCGATCCACTGGTTGCAGGAGATTTTTGACTTGGACCTCACTATTGTGCTGAGATTGGGTGGTCACTCACAACCACGGACTCACAGAGGTAAGGACTCTAAGTTCCCCGGAATGGCCATTACTTATAAGTTGCTTGAGACTTTGGAACATTTAGCCGAGGCAGAACCACACCGTGTGAAAATTCTCAAAAACTGTCAAGTGATTGACCTTCTTAAGGAGGACGATTCCAAGGTTATTGGAGTCAAGTACAAGGATTTACAGACCAAAGAGAAGTTTGACCTTTATGGCCCGGTGATTATGAGTACCGGTGGATATGCGGCTGATTTTACCAAAAACTCGTTGTTGCGTAAGTACAGACCGGATATCATCGACTTACCACTGACAAACGGAGTACATGCCACTGGTGATGGACACAAGATCATCATGAAAAACACCGGTGTAGGGATCGACATGGACAAGGTGCAGGTTCACCCGACAGGCTTGATCAACTTGAACGACAAGGACACGATTTCAGGCAAGTCTACTCCGCGGTTTTTGTTCTTGGGTGCCGAGGCCTTGAGAGGTGAGGGTGGTATAATGCTCAACAACAAGGGTGAGCGTTTTGTTGATGAGTTGGGCACAAGAGACCATGTTAGTGGTGAGATGGAGAAGCAGTTCAAGGCAGGAAATGGGCCTATTCGGTTGATTCTCAATGAAGCTGCAGAGAAGCGTTTGGAGTTCCATGTGAAGCATTACAAGCTGAGAGAGTTGATGAAGACACTTAGTGGAGAAGAGCTTCTTGGTGAGTTTAGTTTTTCCGACGCTCTGGTTTTGGAGAAGCAGTTTTCTGAGTATAACAAGGCTGCCAAGGGTGAAACAAAGGACCCTTATGGGAAGAAGTTTTTCCCTGCAACGCCGTTTACATTTGACAAGAATGCAAAATATCATGTTTCTTATGTCACACGTGTTCTCCACTTTACTATGGGTGGTGTGAAGATCAACGACAAGTCGCAAGTTCTCCACCAGGCGTCTTCTGGAGAATTTGAGCCTTTTGAGGGTTTGTATGCTGCTGGTGAGTTGGCGGGTGGAATCCATGGTCATAACAGATTAGGGGGCTCATCATTGCTCGCATGTGTTGTGTTTGGAAGACTTGCTGCTGACCAGGCAACCTCGTATTTCCTTCAAAAGTTGGCTTCTGCCGAACCGGTTCGCGAAGCTGCACCCACGGAAATGGAGCATGCCAGCTCGGGTGCCTCTGAGAGATTGGGCATGATCCACTTGCACATTGACCCATCCAACCCACAGAAGCTTGTTGTGGAATGGGACACCAAGGGTCAAGGGAAGCAAGAGAAGCAAGAGAAGCCCAAGGTGGAAGAGAGAAAAGAGCAGCCTAAGGTGGAGAAGAAAGAGCAGCCTTCAAAACCAGCTCCTTTTCTGATTCCAGACAAAGAGTTTACCAAGGAAGAGGTTGCGAAGCACAATACGGCATCAGACTGCTGGGTTATTGTGAGAAATGTAGTGATGGACCTCACTCCATTTTTGGATCAGCATCCTGGAGGGAGGGGTAGTATTATGGCGTATGCTGGTAAGGATGCTACGGAGAGTTTTGAGATGTTGCACGAGGATAATTTTATTCCGAAGTATGTTGCGCTGAGCGTGAAGGGTGTTTTGAAGGGGACAAAGCTGGAGTTGGGGATATAGGAGCGAACGAACTTCACGAGCGACGAACTTCACGAGCGAAGCGAGTGAAGTGAGTGAGTGAGTGAACTTACACTACAGAAGTGAACTTACACTACAGAAGTGAACTTACACTACAGAAGTGA
>JAJLWI010000123.1:0-39528 GCA_030674215.1 Kodamaea nitidulidarum | reverse complement strand
AGTCACTAAGTCAGTCACTAAGTCACTAAGTCAGTCACTAAGTCACTAAGTCAGTCACTAAGTCACTAAGTCAGTCACTAAGTCAGTCACTAAGTCAGTCACTAAGTCACTAAGTCAGTCACTAAGTCACTAAGTCAGTCACTAAGTCACTAAATCACTGCATCACTAAATCACTAAATCACTCACTGAATCACTAAGTCACTAAATCACTAAATCACTAAATCACTAAATCACTAAATCACTCACTGAATCACTAAATCACTCACTGAATCACTAAGTCACTAAATCACTAAATCACTAAATCACTCACTGAATCACTAAATCACTCACTCACTTCCCTCGCTTCGCTCAGGAAGTTCTCACTCACTCACTTCCCTCGCTTCGCTCAGGAAGTTCTCACTCACTTTACTCGCTTCGCTCGTAAAGTTCGCTTCGCTCAGGAAGTTCGTTCGTTCGCTCGTGAGTTCGTCCGAAACTCCTGCATATCCCTTTGCATCTTTGTGCATCTTTCCGCCCCTTTTATCCTTCCCCTGCTTCTCTTTGTGCATCTCACACCAAACTACCATTCAGCCGACACATTACTACATGAATATCCGCCCATCAATCTCCGTCCATCGGCCAAACTCACCAATATCCCTCGGCCATAAAACTTGGTCCATATTCAAATCGCGCTTTGTCTAAATCGCGCCCTGCCTGCTCGGCTTTGTGTATGTGGTGTACCCTGAGCCTCATGCAACTATAACTCCGACTTCACAAAACCATTTCGTAATCGGAAGAGGAACGGGAATGCTGTGTCTAAGTTGCTAGTGACACAATAACCCGTTTCATGGACACGAATCGGTCCCTATGACGGCATGTGTTGTACAGTGAAGCAGGATGGTTAGGATTTGACGATAACTGAACGAATGAGCGAACGAACTTCACGAGAGAACGAACTTCACGAGAGAACGAGCTTCACGAGCGAACGAACTTGACGAGCGAACGAACTTCACGAGAGAACGAGCTTCACGAGCGAACGAACTTGACGAGCGAACGAACTTCACGAGAAAACGAGCTTCACGAGCGAACGAGCTTCACTCGCTTCGCTCGTGAAGTGAGTGAGTGAACATACGTCATATAAGGAGACAACTGAATGAACTTCACGAACTTAGATTATTTATAGAGATTACTGGTTATGATAAGGTGGGAAGGATATGAGGGTAGTGTTTAATGTTATATGGTTTATGTAAATAATATAGTTGTGCCTAAATTTACTTAGTTCCTAGAAATACCTAGTAGTGAATATATTCTATTAATAGTTGTGCCTAAATTTACTCAGTTCCTAGATATACTTAGTATAAATATACTTAGTCGTATATACCATCATATAAATATACCTTTTACCCTTTTTATTCGTATCCCTCCTCTTTACTGCTTTATTCCCCTATTTTGTTTTTCCGAGAAAAATTGCGACGACTTCCTGTTTGGTACTTGCGGCTCGCGTTTTCAAATCGTGTCCCCATATTTCCGCCGAGCATATTATTTCGGGGAGCTTCGGTTATGGGCCGACGCAATGCAAATGCACAGGGTCCTGATATGCATATCCGTATACAAACATAACTGAACGAACGAACGAACAGACATGACATACACGTATAACTGAACGAGTGAACGAGCTAGCGAGTGAGTGAGTGAACAGACATGATATACACACATAACTAAACGAGTGAACGAGCTAGCGAGTGAGTGAGTGAACAGACATGACACACAAACATAACTGAACGAACGAGCGAGCGTAGAGAGTGAGTGAGTGAACAGACATGACACACAAACATAACTGAACGAACGAGCGAGCGTAGAGAGTGAGTGAGTGAACAGACATGATATACACGTATAACTGAACGAGTGAACAGACATGACACACAAACATAACTGAACGAACGAGCGAGCGTAGAGAGTGAGTGAGTGAACAGACATGATATACACGTATAACTGAACGAGTGAACAGACATGACACACAAACATAACTGAACGAACGAGCGAGCGTAGAGAGTGAGTGAGTGAACGGACATGACATACACACATAACTGAACGAGTGAACAGACATGACACACAAACATAACTGAACGAGTGAACGAGCTAGCGAGTGAGTGAGTGAACATTATTCAAAAGTACTTGAGTCAGTAAGTTGGTCACTAAGTTGGTCACTAAGTTGGTCACTAAGTTGGTCACTAAGTCGGTCACTAAGTCGGTCACTAAGTCGGTCACGAAATCACTAGTCAGCCACTAATCAGCCACTACATCACTAGTCAGTCACTAATAAACACCAAAATCACAACTGCATATGAGCTAACACTTAACCCCCTCCGCTTTGAAATCACTCAGTGAATGAATAAACACTAATTTTAAAAACAGAATATATTCTAAATAAAAGAATGGAAATTGATTCTAAATAACTGGATTTCATTAGTTCAACAGATTTGGAAAGTCAGTAATTTTCACAGAACCAGTGAAATTTATTAAACGAGCAAGCAAACTAAACGAGCAAGCAAACTAAACGAGCAAGCAAACTAAACGAGCAAGCAAACTAAACGAGCAAACAAGTTTTTCTCATTCGGTCAGTCAGTCAGTCAGTCACTTAGTCATTTAATTATTAAGTCATTTAATTATTCAGTCACTTAATTACTCACTCAATTACTCAGAACTCAATTACTCAGTCACTCAATTACTCAGTCACTTAATTACTCAGTCATTTAATTACTCAGTCACTCAATTACCTGTATATAATGTTTGTTCACTCACTCACTCGTTCGTTCGTTCAGTTATCAGTGTATGTCCGCTCGCTAAAACGTCCTCAATATTTTCGGCGAAGCGTGATTGAATCCCGACTCAAAGGTATCCGAGTGATTAGGTTCTGAAAGCTACCATCTGATTGTTACCCTAAAAGCTTCAAATCTACCATCTGATGGTTTCCCTAAAAGCTTCCCTCTACCATCTGATGGTTTCCCTAAAAGCTTCAATTCTACCATCTGATTATTTCCCTAAAAGCTTCAAATCTACCATCTGATGGTTTCCCTAAAAGCTTCCCTCTACCATCTGATGTTGGAGTACGAGTCCCGGTGAGCAGAAGTGATGACCTGTGCTCACGTGACTGCTGAGTCACGGGCACACTCACGGGTACCATCATGTGGATTGACTCACGTGGGTACTCACGTGTGATATACGCGTGACCACCTATGTAAGGCATACTGTTCCCCGATTATGGTAGGAACACGACTATAATTGTATGCAGGCACGGATATGGCTGCAAGATTCTAGGACGCCTGGGATTAATAACCAGACACAAAACACGGTACCATAGTGGGAGTGGGTCGACTATGGAGTGGGTCGCGAATATGACAGCGCACGTGATTACGTGAGCCATATTCGGTGTTCCCGGAAAAGTATAAATAGGGGAGTATATCCCATATATATAGAAGCCGAGAGATACTTTTCTAACATTACGTAATAACACAGAGTACAAATACAACTCCCGAATCAGTAATAGAGCACAAGATACAAGATATAAGCTACTTATACTATCGAAGAGTCAACCAGAGCATATTGACTAATTTACTCCAATATTTAAGTTAAATATTCTAAAATCTGATGGTTGCCCTACTCACTACCAATACTACCACCTGATGACTATCTTAAAACTACAATCACTACCCCAATCCATCATCAGCTGATACCTTCTCTGCCAAAAGCTCAGCTGAGTTCTGATTTTCTGCCTATGACGTAGTTTATTACTCGCACGTACAATAACAGTAAATTACCTTGTAAGTTTTTGACTAAACCAGCATACGTTTTCATTGTTAACTTCAACCAAAACGACTGGGTAAACTTAGAGGAGAGACATTTTGAACAAGTTGATAAAGTAAGTGAATATAAAGGAGTGACAAAGTGTATAAGTGACTGAATGTAAAGTGGTTATATACAGGACATCCATAAAGTGTATAAAGTGTATAAACTGGCTAAAATATAAAGTGTATAAACTGACTAAGATATATAGTGACTAATATAAAAGTATTAAATGACTAAGGTATAAAGTGACTGAATAAACTTAGTAAAGAATAGCGATGTCACAGTATATTGGCCATTTCCATCTACTCTCTACAATCCCACCTATACTTCAACATTCAACTATGACTATTCGTACATTTACCCTCTTCTCATCATTTATACCTCAACTAAATATAACTCAACTTTTACCTACCATACCATTAATATTACCACTTACGATCTACTCGCTATTCACCCTGATTGTTTAACTGAGGTACTGTATGTATCGAGACCTGCACATAACACTAGTTTATATGAACGACCTACATATAAGACCACCATAATTGGAAGCACAAGAGTACTATAAAACTCAGACCCGTATACAAGAGTACTATAAGAATAGTACCAATATACTTGACTACTCTACTCACTTCTGCTAAAACACGTCAGAATATCCTCCTAAACCATCCATAACCTATTCTCTCGTCTAAAACTCACTGACATTAACTTTACCACTTACATCTTAAACTTTAGAAATTTTTAGGGAATCCACCCTTTTATGACTAAAAAGTTAAAGTGCTCTAGTATTAATCAGCTTAGGCCAAGATGCCTACTTAATACGATTCAATTTAAAAGGAGTATGTATATTGCTACGCCCTTGACGTAATGAAGTGTGTAATGAAGGATGAAGTACATACTGAAGGGTAATCTCTTGGTTATTCTCTAACTGCTATTCTCGGTTTTTCTATTAGCTGCTCTATTTTATACTTCTTTGGATTACTCAACTAGCCGGCTGAAAATTTCGACTCTATACGACTGTGTCATTTACAGACAGGCGTTTCGTAACACAAGCGTCTATCACGAAATTTTGCAACTATTGAGGTTGCACAGTTTCTTAACACCACCAATCGGCTCCGATTACCAAAATAGGGAGGTACATCACATATTATCACATATTATGTAATCGTCTTCTGCCTCAACTGATACAATCAAAAATAATTTTGCAGCAATTGTTTTGGGCCGTGGCTGCAAAATTTCAACACCAAGGCGTGAACAGGGCGGAGGAGAGAGATATGTTGTTATCTGTTATATAGTGAGTAAATAATTCGAGTGACTCACCTAAGGTACGAACTTTACGAGCGAAGCAAATAAAGTGACTGAGTGACTGAGTGACTGAGTAAGCTTCCATCATATGAGAGATACCTGAACGAGTGAGCAAACTTAACGAGCTTGCTACGCTACACTTAACACATATGTGTGATACTATCAAACACAGATTATGCAACATTATGAAGGAAATAAAAGGCAAACTTTCATTATATTTTGGAAGTTCGACGTTGATATTGCGGTCAATTGGGAAAGATGGATGCGAGCACTAGGTGATATGGATCGTACGTTCACGAGCGAGCGAACTTCATGAGTGAAGTAAGCGAGTGAGTGATACAACATATATATATATAGACGAGTAAATACATTATACATAGATGTACCTAAATGAGTGAACACATTATATAGAAACATCTATAGCTAGAGTCAGCATACACAGGAATACAGGAGCTTAGGTTTAACATCATGCTTCTCTTCGACACAGTGCTCTTAGTTGCATTAAAACCTCAGGGGTTGAGTTTGTGAAGACTAATATAGACCACTGCGAATTCCAGTTATATGGTATCTAGTGTAAGGTACTGGAAGTACAAGGACTACATAGAAGCCTATTCTACACCCTCTACTAACAGTCGCTGGCTCAATGGCCCTATAAGGCCAGGCATGACCTGTGAGGGGTCCACGTGTATGTCCAGCTATAAATATGCCTTAGATATCCTACCTGAATGAACAAGTAACACACAAGCTATTCTCTGACTTAAAGGGTGGAATCCCTGACATCTAGTAATTTATGAATATAAAGTTAGTCATCGTAATTTATGAATGTAATGTTAGTCATTTGGAATTTATGAACATAATGTTTATTCACTTATTCAGTTAATTTAAACTCAATGTAATCATTCATTGGTCTTTGAATTTAGTTATTCAGTCATTTAGATATTTCTTAATATAGTGTATATTCCTGATAACACAAAATCAAATATTAAATAGACAAAGTCGATCACTCACTTCACTCAGTCATCTCTTCTTTACCGAAAGTTCAGTCCCTAAGTCGTCTCTTCTTTACTGGAATTTCAGTCACTCAATCTCTTCTTTAAGCAAAGTTCACTCACTAAGTCATCTCTATATTGAATTTTCAGTCACTCAGTCATCTCTTCTTTAAGAAAAGTTCACTCACTCGCTCACTTCACTCACTCCGCTCGTTCAGTTCGTAGCTTGTGTATTGCTTGTTTTTTTAAAGGATATTCCAGTTCCTTATATACCTTTGGCAGCATCTGATTTGGCAGCATTTTTAGTTTGTTTTGCAGCATTTTATATATCAGATGCTGCCTGTTGAAAAAAAGGGTTTGGTGGCAATTTAGCCAGATTAGTCTTATATAGAGACGACAGTACCATGAGTACCTTACACCCATTCACTCACTCGTTGAATTTAAAATTAATGTTCATCATTCAGTTGTTTCTACAGTGTTTATTCACTCATTAACTGAGCATGGTTCATTGAGGTTACTTTGAGATTGCTAATATTCAGGAATTATTAACTTTGAGAATGATGTTTATTCACTCATTGATTTTGATATGAATGTTCATTCAGGCATTTCTTATTCGGTGTTCATTCACTCAATCATTAACTTTGAATTTAGTCTTCATTCACTGATTAACTTTGAATTTAGTCTTCATTCACTGATTAACTTTGAGAATAATGTTCATTCAGGGATTATTGAATTTAATGTTCATTCACTCTTTAACTTTGAGAACAATGTTCATTCAGAGATTATTGAATTTGATGTTTATTCACTCACTCACTTCACTCGCTTCGCTCGTGAAGTTCGCTCGCTCACGTGAAAAACCCTAAAAAAACGTGAATATCAAACATGATCCGTGCTACTCGTGGGTTGAAAATCAGCGTAAACACACCATTCAAACCCCCATTTGTCCCGTTGGTTGCCGAGGGAGGCTTCCCTAATGCAATTGGAAACACCCCCCTCTTGAGACTCCCCCGAATTTCCGATTCAATTGGCCGCAACATCTACGCTAAGGCCGAATTCATGAACCCCGGCGGCTCCATTAAAGACCGAGCAGCCCTTTTCATTGTCGAGGATGCCGAAAAGAAGGGCTTAATCAAACCCGGAGGAACAATTGTCGAGGGTACAGCCGGTAATACCGGTATTGGGTTAGCCCATGTGTGCAGGGCCAAGGGCTACAAGTGCGTGATCTACATGCCAAACACTCAGTCCAAGCTGAAAATCGAAACATTGAAGTTGTTGGGAGCCGAGGTCCATCCTGTTCCGGCTGTTGCCTTCACCGATCCGGAGAATTATAACCATCAGGCTGCTAGACACGCAGAACGTTTGGATAATGCAGTTTGGACAAATCAGTTCGATAACATTGCCAATAGACAGTCCCATATCGAGACAACCGGACCGGAAATTTGGGCTCAGTTGGACGGAAAAGTGGATGCTTTCACCTGCTCAACCGGTACTGGTGGAACTTTTGCGGGAACAACCCGGTACCTCAAGGACATCTCCAACAATCGGGTACAGTGTGTGCTTGCTGACCCGCCAGGATCGGTTCTTTACTCATATATCAAGTCCAAAGGTGCCGAGATTGTCCGTGGAGGTACGTCCTTTACTGAAGGTATTGGTCAGGGTCGTGTGACAGACAATTTGAAGCCAGACATTGAACTTGTTGATTATGCCATTCAGATTCCTGATGAGGAGCTGATTGCTATGATTTACCGGTTATTGGATGAGGAGGGTTTGTACTTGGGGGGTACTGGTGCGCTTAATGTTGTTGCAGCCACGAAGGTTGCTGAGAAGTTGCCTGAGGGGTCCAATGTGGTTACCATTTTGGCTGATTCTGCGCACAAGTATGCGGACAGGATTTTCTCGCGTAAATGGCTTGAGAGCAAGGGGTTGTATGATGCGATTCCGGAGTCTTTGAGGGGGTATGTTACGTTGGATTGAGCAATAAAAAGAGACAACTGAACGAGCGAACGAACTCACGAGCGAACGAACTCATGAGCGAACGAACTCATGAGCGAACGAACTCATGAGCGAAGCGAATAGAGTGAGTGAGTGAATAAGCAGTAAATTAAGAGATGAGTGAATAAGCAGGAAATTAAGAGATGAGTGAATAAGCAGGAAATTAAGAGATGAGTGAATAAGCAGTAAATCAAGAGATGAGTGAATAAGCAGTAAAATAAGAGATGAGTGAATAAGCAGTAATTCAAGAGATGAGTGAATAAGCAGTAAATTAAGAGATGAGTGAATAAGCAGTAAATTAAGAGATGAGTGAATAAACATCAAATCAAGAGATGAACGAGCGAACGAACTTCACGAGCGAAGCGAGTGAGTGAGTGAATTTATAAACACTAAATTCAGAAATACCTGAATGAACATTAATTTCAGAGTTTCGAGCGAACGAACTTCACTCGCCTCGCTCGTAAAGTAAAAGTGAGTGTGTCAAGCCAATAAAGATACATTAAGTGAATATACAATAATTTCAGAGACAATTGAATGATTGAGTGGAGTAAGTGAATTAACATACATAGATATCTGAATGAGTATAGTGAGTAAAATCCGGAATAATGCAAACCTGATAATTTTTTCTTTTTGGAGTGAATGGACCATGTCTGTATGTATTGATATGCGTAGATTATATCAATCTTAATTTCTATCTTGATGTGTTTTTGATACTCAATCAACTGAATTTACCAGCGATGTTTGTGATCGGAAAAGTACCATTGAACACGATAGTTTCAAGTTATAGAACGCTTGAAATGTTGACAACTCACTTCACTCACTTACTCAATCACTTCAGTCACTTACTCAATCACTCACTCACTCAATCAATCACTCACTCACTCAATCACTCACTTACTCAATCACTCAGTCACTCAATCACTCGCTCGTTCAGTTCGTTCTCCAGAATTTTAAGAATCTCAAGGCAGTACCTGGTCTTTCCCGAAAAATCATACCAAAATACCTGGTGGGTGATTCAGCCTTGTCTATTCGTGTATTCTGGCTATAATCAAAACTTTGGGAGCTTTCGCTCAATACAATAGACTCAAACCAGTGTATCTATTTATTTGCAGCCACTCGTAAAGTGTCACAAAATCATATATGTACTTTACGAGTGAAGTTAATGAGTGAGTGAATACACACTATTGGATAGGCCAATCTCTCCTATAATGAAGTTCACTCAGTCAGTCAGTTTCGCTCAGTTAGTGAGTTATTCATACTCTCTCACTCAAATATTCAAACACTATATAGGTACGGGTGTTTAGAGAGGGAGGAAAATATATATAGGAAATACTAAGGGAATGTTTGGAAGAGATAGCGCCGTTATATGGAGCTGATTCAGCCATCGACCCTACACTTTAAAGACTGATATATCTTTCTTCAATCTGCAAAAATTCATGTATTTATGGACATACTAAATCCTTACACTATTTCTGGGAAGATTTCTTGTACGACCCATTATAGAAGCTTGGTATAGTTGGGTGACGTTTTCGTATTACATTACCTTTTTTAAGCTACAATCCATTCATTCTCAGCAGAATAATGCTCAATTACCGTGTGTTATGTCGATATCGAGAGGTCGAAGAGTCTCTTCCCTTCCTTTCTGACTATAATGTGAAGTACTTTTAGATGGGTAGTTCTTCTCTAGTAATCCTATTTTTTTCAGGCTTTTAGAATGGTTTCAGATCAAGGCACCTGCCTTTAAGTTAATGTCGTAATGTTTCATTTATATTGGTTAGAATAAAAAGAGAATTTATCTCGAGCCTAATTTTAGGAAAAACCAGTAAACTGACATCAGCGAAATCATAAGTGAACAAAGTAATGTTCAATACAATACGATAAAATATGCCCATAATGCATGGGAATTGTATAATATCACCTGTTTTACGACATTTCTCAAGAGACGTGTGGCATTGTGTCGAAAAACCCATATTGCAACCTTTTTACTTATTCCAAGTTCACAAAGATACTCACTCATATCTAACTAACTACTCACTTGCTCACTCACTACTCACTAACTCACTAACTCACTCACTCACTCACTCACTCACTTTACTCGCTTCGCTCGTAAAGTTCGTTCGCCCCATTTGCAACCATTTTTGATTACGTAACATCTTATCACACATTTTACACAAACCTTAGCGCGGCTTTTGCATCAGTTAAAAATCAGACTGGCCCAATACACGATCCTCTAAACATCCCTTTGGAAACTATTAGCACATATCCCAGTGAGTCGGTATAGCACCTGATTCAAAATCAAACCTATGAGTTTGCACTCTTTGAAGTGGAGATCGATGTTCGTTTGTGAAAAATGCCTGAAATTTGGGAGTTGCCTTATCACCTGCAGAATACCTTTTTTTTGATGAAAATTTTAAAAAAGTGGTGCAACACAAGACAACCTTGATGAATACAAAATTCGGCCATTAATGACAGTAGGGGTAAAGGAATAATCCACAATAACCAGGTATCATTTATCTGGGCAGCTCAATATGATATCAGTAAAAAAATCACAAATTGACAAAAAGCTAATCAATGTTCTGGTAAATCGTCATTCAAGTAAAGGTTGTGTAAATAGCAAGTACCCAAAGTGTACAGCTGATGAGTATACTCGCTGACCTAATCCTATGAACCTCAACATTATACATATGGCAATTTGAATTACTGCAAAAAGGGTGAAAAATAGAAAAATCAGAACCCTATCACATATCCAGTGTACTGTGATCTTGAGTACCGAAAGTTACTCATAGTATTGAGAATACCTTCTGGTTCCTTATACTTTGTTTTTGCTGCAGTATTTTGATACCCTGAATTTCAGTACCTTTTAATAAACTTAAAGTACCTTGCAGTATTTGGTACCTTACAATGATCTTACAGTGCTTTTGGTACCTTACGATAATCTTATCTTACATAGTTTTGGTACCTTGCAATAATCTCACCTTGCAGTGCTTTTGGTACCTTACAGTACTTTCGGTAACCTGCGTCTTTTACGGTACCTTGCAGTATCGCGCAGTTCCCTACATTACCTTGCAGTTAACGAACTGAATGAGCGAAGCGAGTGAAGTGAGTGAGTGAGTGAGTGAGTGAGTGAGTGAGTGAGTGAGTGAGTGAGTGAGTGAGTGAGTGAGTGAGCAAGTGAGTGAGTGAGTAAGCAAGTGACTGACTGACTGACTGACTGACTGACTGACTGACTGACTGAGAAAATCCCTAATGGGACAATGTGTGTCCAGTGAGCCCGGCTTTATATTATCTATTAAGGAATTGATATTCTCTCAGGATATCTCGCATATAGGTCATTTATCAGTGGATTACGAGGGATTGAAGAGGCCAATGTTAGTTGACTATTGTAACAATCAATGCCAACTTATAACTTAATGTGGAAGATCATTAGAGCTTTGTGAGATGATGTGGGAGGTCAGAACGAGGTTTTTGATAATGCAAGCGAGTGAACTGAGTTAGTGAGTATTCTGAGTGACAATATAAGATTTAATGGAAAAACATGGAATTACTAGATTTAATAAGAAAATATGGAATTCATAGTATGTATGAAGGTATTTGTGTTAATATTGTAATACAGAGGTGATTTTGTGCGGTGTCAGTGTCAGTTCTAGTGTAGTGCCTGAAAGAAAGAGGTATATTACTGGGTGAGCTCAATAGACGTCTCAAATTGCGGCTCATGATACAAAATTTGGCTGCAAAGTTATGATTACATAATACATATCAAAGTATGCCTATGTAAAGTAGTATGCCGTCGACGCTTAGCTTTTAGACAGGGGGACACTATGAAAACAGGAAGGTCGGCAAGTTCTGTCCATTATTAGGCTTTCTTTGATAGTGCTTGTACGATGATATACCTGTTACCATCTTTGTGGTGACTGAAGAATATCTACACAAAATGAGTTGCTAAGAATAAGCCGAGAATTCTTTCTACCACCATGGTAACTGAATTTCCCATGTATTATGGATCACAAATACTCAGAAAAAATGCAATGCTACTGGTAGAATAGACATGAGCATTAGAGTGATATTCGCAAACCAAAAAACTAAATGACACTATGCAACTGATATAATATATACTGCATATAATACAATCCTAAAGTGATACAAAGTCGTCAAGAATACTCAGTAACATTTACCAAATCTCTTAGTAAGATGAATGAAGAGATGCCCGCTCAATACCAAGGTTTACTACAAATTAGAGAGTTGGATTAAAAGAAAACGTTACATGTTCTCTCTCAACAAGCAGACCTAACCTATTATCGGACTTGTAGGCTGGAATCTCTAACAAAAAAACCTAGCACTCATTTGCAGCCAAACTTTCACTTGGGTATTATCTAGCTATCAACATCACTCAATGAGGAGGAGTTATATTTTGATAGGCTATTAAGAGTTTGAGCTCAGTACTAGTACAATGATCTTTAATAGCAGTTTGTAATAAATATGCTCATGTCAGCTTTGTAATTTTGGATGCACATATACTGGTTGTGTCAGTGATAGACTGGGTATTACTATTATATCAGTAGGATTGATTATTACTTTCTGACTTACATAGTTTACTGGAATATTCAATAAGCCATTATTACTAGCTGCTAACATTGTTACTGGCATTGTCAATTGATATATACTACTCATTATTAAAGCTACTCGATATATAAGCTACTCAATAGTTAAGCTACTCTATAAGCTACTCAATATATAAGCTACTCAATATATAAGCTACTCAATATATAAGCTACTCAATATACTGATGTAAGCTCACTCATATTAATGTGAGTTCATTCACTCACTCACCTCACTCGCTTCGCTCGTTCGGAGGAACGAGCTTATTGACCTTGCAATATGGAAGAAAACTTACTGGGTTTGTTTGGTCACAAAAGGTGTGATTAGTTTATGGATATATGGAAACGTCTCAGATATAAATCCCGGATTTTGTCAGTTCAAACATTCGATATAAACAGTATTCAGGTAGAAAAGAAAGGATATAACTGAATGAACGAATTTTACGAGCAAAGCGAGTGAAATGGGTGAGTGAACTTAACTATCAGAAAAAATTGATCTGAACAAATTTCACTTGCTTCGTTCATGAAATGTGTGAACTTAATTGATCTGAACGAATTTTACTCGCTTCGCTCGGAAATTCGTTCG
Source organism: Kodamaea nitidulidarum (assembly GCA_030674215.1). Taxonomy (NCBI): domain Eukaryota; kingdom Fungi; phylum Ascomycota; class Pichiomycetes; order Serinales; family Debaryomycetaceae; genus Kodamaea; species Kodamaea nitidulidarum. The sequence goes on along the minus strand of JAJLWI010000123.1, from coordinate 26,239 downwards.
TTCAGTCAAACACTTTCTAATATGAAAGTTCACTCATTTCATGAACGAAGTAAGTGAAATTCGTTCTCCCGTTCAGATACTTCTATGATGTAAGTTCACTCACTCACTCACTTCACTCTCTTCGCTCGTGAAATTCGTTCGTTCGCAGCCATTTTTTTGAGTGTTGGAATTTTCGAATTTTTCGGTCTCAATCGATGGGTCTTGTTGAAGTTAATAGTTTTGTTTTCAATCAAAGCTCAAAAGATTCGTTCTTATCGAGTTCCAATACCTCAGACTTTGTCAATTTAACCAACTCAGATAATATAGTCTCAGAATTTGTCATTTGTAAACTTCCAAAATCTCAGACTTTGTCAGTTGTAAACTTTCAATCCATTCTCAGATTCAAGTACCATCAGGATTTGCCAGATAAAACTCTGAGATATAAAGATCCTCTGCCTTTGTTGAATCTTGCGATATAATCAATCCTTAGATGTAACAATTCACAGAATTTCCACTTGGAAACCTCTCCAGATCATATCAATTCACAGATCATATCAATTCACAGATCATATCAATTCACAGATCATATCAATTCATAGAATTTCCACTTCGAAACCTCTCCAGATCATATCAATTCACAGATCATATCAATTCACAGAATTCCCACTTGGAAACCTCTCCAGATCTTATCAATCCCCAGATCTACCAACCCGCACTGATTTTGGACCTCATGAAAATCCTCATAACGAAGAATTCAACAAAAAATTACCTCAAGAATGAACGTATTTTGGTATGGGTAGGAATTCGGATACAATCCGCAGGTGTAAACCCTCAGTGACATTGTTTTGTAATTTGTCTAAACATTCGGTATGAATTAGTACCTGGCTGTAATTTGGAAACTTGTCAGGATTTTAGAAGTAGCTAACCCTTAATGAATTTGTCAGATTGAAACTGTCAGGATTTAAGAAGTAGATATAAATGATTTTATCAGATTGAAACTGTCAGACTTTCGAAGTAGCTAATTCTAACTGACTCCGACACCCAATCTTAACTGATTTCATTAAATTGGAAACTTATCAAAACATATCACTAATACCCAGACATAACCAATCCTTGGTGACTGTAAGGATTGGTCAAAAATTCGATATACTAATCCTTAGTGACTTCGTGGTGGGAAACTTTTCTGAACTTCCTCTATGGCTAATTCCACTGACTTTTAGTGAGAAACCAAAACTTCCCATAAACTTTAACTTACCTTTATAATTCTCACTGACTTAGTCAGTTTGGAAACTTAAACTTCCCTTTATAATCCCATTGACTTTGTAGTGAGAAACCAGCTCTATCCTTTCGTATCCTCACTGACTTTGTAGTGAGAAGCCAGTTCTATCCTTTCTTATCCTCACTGACTTCGTCAGTTCGGAAACCTCGTCAGTTCGGACTTTTGACTCATAAATAATCGCCACTAAAAATCACTGTCCCTTTTTTACTCACCCAAACAATACTCTCGAATTCCTATTGCATTCTTCATTCAGCTAACATTCTTGTTGGACCTCATTGACACTAACCGCTCCTGAAACTGATCATACTAGCCGTCCTTTAGGCCATTGTGTAATTGATCAACTGTCAGAAAGCTGATAAAAATTGATATACAGGTATTACTGGGTATTGTATACATTCAAAGGAATACTGATTAAAAAGCACTGATTAGAAAACATATCGATTACAGACTGATTCAGATCGATTACAGACTGATTACAGACTAAAGCTGATTGATTATTACTGATTAGTGAATACGAGTACTTATCAGACCGATTAGTAAACCCACCAATTACTAAATCCACAAATTACCAATTACTAAACCCTCCAATTACTACTAATTACCAAACCCACCGATTACTACCGATCACTAAACCAATTACTGATACATTGGATCTACCATCACCCCCTCCCACACTACAATCTTTTTTACTGTTTGTTTTGTCCTTCTATCCCACCTTTTCTATTTCACAATCAAACTAGTGGAAAAAATATTCCCATGTCAGACATCCACCAAGCTGTGGACATCGCGCTCAGCGCCACCGCAGACCCAACGCTAAAATCACAGGCGATCGAACTCCTAAACAACATCAAATCAACCCCCCAAGGTTTCAAATCAGCAACAGAAATCCTCGTCGGTGGAGGCCCCCTCAGCGATGAACTCAAGTTTTTCCTCTACCAGGTCATCGAAGAAAACATCGAGCGGTTGTCCAACGACGAACTCTTCACGCTCAACACGCAGCTCACAGGAGTGTTGGAACGCTACATTAGCGCCCCGCAAGATGCCACGTTCCTCCGAAACAAGTTCGCACTGGTGATGGCCCGCGTGTTCTCAGCAGTTTACCTCGAGATCAACCCACGATTTCTCGCGGATTTGGCCGCACAGACCGTGGGAAAGTCCAGCACGGCCACAGACTACTACATGCGTATTGTTATCGCAATCCATTACGAAATCGCCGATAAACTCATCGCACGGTCCGCCGAAGTCGTGGACCGCAACACGCTCTTGAAAGACGCTATTCGTGCGCGTGACATGGTGAGCCTCACGGACGCATGGTATGCGGTGTTGCAAAGCCCTGAACAGCAGCTGGATGATATCTTGGCCAATACTCTCACGGCCATCGGGCACTATATCCAGTGGATGGAGATCTCACTTTTCATTGCACCCGACAGAACTGCGGCAGTGATGCAATACCTCAAGACTCCGCAGCGTAACGAGGCATGTACCACGCTCATTGAGATGATTCTGAAGAAAATGAAGGCTGCCAACAAGTTAGAACTCCTCGGACTTCTCGACCTCACCAACACAGTGGCAGCTACTGTCAGTGCCAGCGATTCCAGTGACGTGGAGTATATGGAAAACGTGGCCAAACTCCTCAACCAGGTGGGTACCGAGTTGATGATTGTGGTGGAAGGTTGCGAGGCGTTGGTTCCACAGGTGCAGCCGCATTTGTACAAGTTATGGCCTCTTGTGTTGGACTTTTTGGCACACGAGTACGATGATGTTTCGCAGCAAGTGTTTGCCTTTGTACAGCAGTACCTTCTTCTTTGTAAGAAGGTGGGTGCTATATGCGATCCCGAAGTGTTGTCGCAGCTCCTCAACAAGGTGATTCTCAAAATGAAGTACGATGATGACGATGATGGTGATAATGATGAGGACGACGAGCAATTTCGTGAAATCCGTGCTCGGCTTAAGGTTTTCCAGAACAACATCGCGGTGCTACGCCCTGAGTTGTATCTCGAGGCCATCCCCATCGTGGTGCGTGAGTCCATCTTTTGCGAAGGTGCCGACTGGCGCAAGGTGGAGTTGGGCTTGTACGAGTTGGGCAACTACGCAGAGAGCTTGCGTAACAACTTGATCAACCTCCCCAAGGGGGAGATTGCTCACAGCAAACCGCACCTCATCTTCCTGGAATTCTTGGTCAAGTTGATCAACTCCAGCGTGATTGTGGATGCTCCACACCCCAAGGTTCAGACGGCCTTCTTCGAGCTCGTGGTGCGGCATTACAGCTTCTTGAACGGGCCCAATGAAGCGCTTGTTCACCGTATTATGGAGATCTTCACGTCACCCTATGGTCTTTTCCACGATGTGGAGCGCGTGAGACTCCGCGTATGGTACCTTTTCTCGCGCTTTGTCAAGCTTGCCCGCCCACTGCATGCTGATGAGAACTTTGTGCGTGCCATGGTGGGGAAACTCGCGCCGTTGCTCGTCATCAAGGCCGAACTCCCCACACAGGATGAGGACAACGAGACCGTAGAGCACGGGTGTTTCAACAACCAGTTGCACTTGTTCGAGGCTGTAGGGTTGTTGGTGGCCTTGACTGGTTCATCTGCGCTTGTAGATGCGGTTTTCCAGCCACTTTTCGCTGACCTTGAGCGCTGTGTGGGTACTCTGCAACACGAGAAGGACTCTGAGCCATTGGTGGCACTTCAGGCACATCACACTCTCATGGCCATGGGAACGTTTGTACGTGGGTATGATACTGACGCCAATTCCAAGCCGTCGGATGCCACGCGTGCTGCCTTTAGTAATGCAGCACAGGTGGTGCTCATCACGCTCGAAAACTTCCCCAAGCACGAGGTTGTGCGAGAGCTGGCGCGTGCAGCGTTTGCACGCTTCATCCCCATTCTCAAGGCTGACGTCAGCGTTCACTTGACCAAGTTGGTGACGTTGGTATTGGGAGCCAACAATTTGCGGCTCCAGGAGTTGCTGGACTTTCTCTCGTTTTTGGGTCAGATTGTGCACAACTTTCAGAATGACGGAAATGTGTACCAGCTCCTCAACAGCTTGTTGACGCCCACCATCAACAAGGTGTTTGGCATGTTGGATGCCAAGCACGACGGCATTCCGGACCTTGTGCGCGACCAGAACCAGCTCAAGAAGGCGTTTATGAACTTTTTGAACCAGATGGTGTTGAATCACGTAGCGAGTCTTCTCGTTACCGAGACCAACAAGCCCATTTTCCCTGATGTGTTGAACCGGCTCTTTGCTTATGCGTATGACTTGAGCGACACATCTGTGCTGAGACTGGCGGTGACTCAGTTGGTGAATGTGGTGCTGGTGTTTGGGGCTGCTGATGGCAAGATCCACGATGCTGAGGACAAGTACAGTGATGCTTTGGGTGCTTTGGATGGTATTGATGCGTTTTTGATGGATAAGGTCACGCAGGTGAGTTTTGAGCTTCCGTTTAAGAATCGTGAGTTTGACTTGAAGGATGCGCAGTACCGTTTGATTGCGCAGGAGATTTCGTTATTGTTGTCCACGTATCTGAAGCGCCGTGGGAGCGACTACCTTACGTACTTGGTGCGGTATTTAGGCGATATGGGTTTGACGGAGGATTTGGTGATGGAGTTTGGGCGTGCTTTGGAGGGGATGGATGTGAAGGGTTTCCGGAGGTTTTTTGTGGAGTTTGTGGGGAGATTAAAGTGAGCGAGCGAACTCGCGAACGGACGAGTAAAGCTCTCACTTCGTGAGCGAAGTGAGTGAACACGCAAGCGGACGAGTAAAGTTCTCACTTCGTAAGGCGAGTGAAGTGAGTGTGATAACTGAATGACTGAGATATCTGATTGACTGAGATATCTGAATGACTGGGATTACTGAATGACTGACATAACTGAATGACTGAGATATCTGAATGACTGAATGACTGAGATATCTGAATGAATTAGTGAAAACTGAGCAACGAGGAAGACAGCGGAAACTGAACTACGAGGAATATGAAAAGATAAAACCGAAGATGAAGAATGAGTGAGACGAACTGATGATCAGGCACATGAGATAAGACGAGTTAACATGAACAAATGCACAAACATGAACCATGTGCACGGAGTGACACTCTGTGAGTCCTGTAAGTAAGTATGAGTGAACAAGCCACAAGTACTCCGCGAGTACTTCTTCAATTCTCCCTGAGCAGAGCTATTCACTGCAGGGTGGAGCTGAAGGAAGATTTGCCGGTGGGTGCAATACATTGTTTCATACAAGGAGTGATTAGTTTATTCACTCGTTCAGTTGTCTCTTGTTCACTCAGTTTTTACAATATTCACTCACTCAGTGATACCGTTACCTCTCAATATAAGGTTTGTTCACTAACTCACTTCACTCGCTTTGCTCGTTTAGCACGCTTACTCGTTCAATTTGCCTGAGGCTTCTTAACCTTCTTCCATTGCTAAATTTGCTCCTCATTCGTGAGTCACATTGTTTAAAATGCTCACATTTCTCATGGCATTCTCATTGCCCATATCCATTCTCATTGCTCATGGCACTCATGCTCATGGGGCACAGAGAGCGGGTAACAGATCCAACACCTTTTGACTCAATAAGGTGTTAAATGTTCGGACTTGGCCAGTTCATAATGCCTTTTGGTCAGCTGGGGTATGTACAAAACTTTATAGAAAAATCGCATTAGTTAAGAGGAGTGATAAAACTCAGGTGTAGAACGAACTTCTCAAACGAACTAACTTAAAGAGCGCAATTTGAAGAAAACAAACACACGAGTGAGCTTACTTCATAAGCGAAGCGAGGAGTGAATGAGTGAGTGAACAAACCAGCGCAAAGACCAGAGAGTTCCGAATCCGATTTAAGCATGACGCAAAAGCATTAGCCTGATTCTACATTTCATATCTTATTCATTCATAACTATTGGGATGTTCAATTTACACTTGTAACTAGACCATTCTTTTGGTCTGCATTTTTACCATACTCTTGCAACAGTTGAACGAACTTCAGAGCGAAGCGAATGAAGTGAGTGAGTGAATACACAATGAATTATGAGAAACTATATGATGAGAAACTAAATAATGAGAAACTAAATAGAGAAACTAAATAATAAGAAACTAAATAATGAGATACTGAATAATGAGAAACTAAATGTGAGAAACTATAAACCGATGCGGCCAGTAGTAAATCCCAAAAGGTCTTCTCGAATATCAAACTTAATGCAAAGAATATTTGCGAAGTGCTCGACCACGTTTGAATGACATTGAAAAGCTATAATAGTCTTTAAGAGAGAATACCTTTTCATGCCATCTTCGAGAGCCGAAAGCCCGTTGAATAGCACTTATCATTATTCCAGTTCACTCTATACTTAAATATCTATCGATGCAACCCACTGCTATCGATTTTATTACTAGCACACATCACCTCATAATTACTGGCAATTATTACCATTTCATTGTTTAATTTTAAAACCACATCACAGTCACATAAACATTTCCCACTAAGTAAGAAGCAAGTCCATCTTCTGGTTCCCTCCAAGTCGCGTAACATGGATGTATTGAGATATCCGAGGTGCCCTTTACTTCCACCTTATTCGAGTGTACCACATACGTGTAATACGTAGACAAATTAAATAACTCCGATAGAATTTCTTCTGAAATTCCATCTTTAGCTATAGATCTAGAATTGTTGTTGATGATCTCTGTAACATCCAGAATAGAAATCAGGCCTCTAGTTTTGGTGTAAGTCTCAATAGGTGTAATGTTTGTAGGTTCATGTGGTATGTCGGGGATCGGAGGGTCATGACTCACATGAGAGAAACACAAGATGAAATCGTCATCCATAAAGGTAATTATAACAATATCGTTACTCTCTATTTCACAACTAATTTCTTCTTTCTCGGGAAAACAACACGCCTTCTCAGTTATCAGATCGACAGTCAGAATCCTCTTTCTATTATTCAAAGAATCCTTGCTCACACAGGAGCTCATATGAATGTAGTATTCGCTCTTTTGAATTATAGTGTTTTCTTCAATTTTAGGATCGCAAAGCTTAGTTTCAGCTTCTATATTAATAGCATAGGGTGGACCAGCGCGTCCTTGATGAATGTTATCAGTGGATCTGAACCGCAATTCGGCAAATTTTGTAAAAGGTACACCACCTTTTATGTATATATCTTCTACCTCATATTCCGTGCCATATTTGAGTGTGCAGCCGTGGTACCAATTCAGAGACAAATTGCTGTCAAAACTCAAGCAGTGGCATGGAGGAGTTCCAAAGTAGTAAAAACTTTTCGTGGAATCCATATCTTCTAGATTTATCAAGTGTGGCTGAAACCACATCACAATCACGTAAAAGTCCTTCACAAGAAGCATAACCGTTATCACCTGTACACAATTTTTGTCATGATTTTTGAGCTCATTGAGAAGTCGAATGTGTCATTCACCTTGACCTGGCTCAAGTGGATCGCATAACTGTACTCGTTGGACATATAGATTAAGTTCTGCATCAATACTGTCGAGATTTTAGACATGTCCCACTTTTCCTCGGGCATCTTTCTTATGCAATCTCGCATGATCCCTCTAATATGCGCTATACGAATCAGCTTCCCCCCATAGGTAGAAAGTTGAATGGGTATAATTTTTTCAGATTCAGTTGGTATATTTTGATCAGGAATTGGCTCATTGTTGTCTTCAAAAAGAACCAGAGACTTTGATCCTGAAATTTTAACATTCGCCAAACCTGAAGTTAGAAGAGAAGTAAGGGGTGAAGATTCCGGCGAGGCTTCATTTTGGGTATTTTTGAATTCGGCACCTGTTGGACTTTTTAGGCCAGTAAATTCAAATTTTTCAGTGTGTTCGGCATTTTCAACTGATTCAGCTGCTTCAGTTGAGTCAGATAAAGTAATGCCGACCTTTTCAATTTGATTAGAAATAGGACCACACTTCGACTTGTCAGTTTTTTCAGAATGAAAATATCACTTGACTCCTTTATTGTCATCATTGTATTATAGTTCTCACCGGAGACCGTGGAATCATATCTCTCGTTGTCAATAGCTTCTGAAACTGTCTTTTCTGAATGTCCTTTGGCAAGGGACTCGTGAGAGACACTATCAGAAGCACCACTGTCTTTCTCCATGAAAAAACACCATCAGCGTTAACGTTATCATAGTTTCTGTTCTGGTAGTTTTCACTCATCGTGCGAATTGCAAAGTATGTTGATATATGCCATTAACTTCTATATTTATAGCTGATGCTAAATTCGTAGTGGCGAACTCGCACATCCGCTAGCAGATAATTTGGTGGTAAACACGATAATGAGCTATAAAAATGGTGGCAAATACGAAATACCTTTGGTTTCGTCGTCTAAAGATGTGAAATACTTTCGCGTTTGGGTAATCAAAACTTCTGTCCATGGTATTAGAACTCCAAGTACGATCTCAATCACTCCAATGATTATTCCAAACTCATCGAGTACCAAACTAGTTGGGTACATTAAGCTCACCAATTAAGCTGGACAAGCGCATTTGCTCGCCAAGTAAATGGCGACTAAAGCCGCCACACACCTCAAGTGTATATGTGGTTTATCATGCCATCTTTCATATGTATTTGTGCCACAAAATTGAAGTTAGGACCCAAGTAGTCGTTGAAATATGTTTACAAATTACTTTGTCAAAGGGTTTTTTGAAGAAAACACAAACAATTATTTTTTTACATTGATGTATTACTATACAGGAGGAGAATTATCTACTTCCATGAGCATAGGTAGCCCATGTTAATATCAAATTAAAACCCTCTCTACAAACAGTGCCTTCCTCCTCCTATTAGAGTTAATGTAATTTCTCTTTACTCTATGTCATCTTCTCTAACACAACTTTATCAAGTTCTGGGCGTGTGGCGTAGTTGGTAGCGCGTCTCCCTTGCAAGGAGAAGGTCATTGGTTCGATTCCTATCTCGTCCATTTTTTAAAAAATTAACAGCATATATTTTTAATTCTGTATTAAATATTTGCTTAGAACTAGGGAGTCGGTAATAGTAACCGTCTACTATCATTACTATTGATCACCCCTTTTTTTATCTTTAAACAATATTCCATTTCGGTAGTAGTAGTTAGTCTACTATCATTACTATAAATCACCTCTTTTCTTATCTTTAAACAATATTCCAAGAAAATAATCTAAATATCTCTTTTGGACAAAAATTTGCAGCAATTGCCAATTAATGATATTTTCTTGGAATTTTGCCTGGTTACAGGCAGTCCAAAAGCACAATTGGTTTTGCAAGAGATTGTTATGAATATACTGATCTTTTATTTTATTATAGTGCCGGATAAGAAACGTTTTTGGTGGATATCTCTTGTGTTTCGCATGATTCTGTAAACTTGGGAAAATTCCCTTTATACAAGTTCTGCTATCCAGTATATCCGCACAATCATCGGTTATTCGGTTTTCCGTTCCCACGTATTCTGGAGGTTCGGAAACTCTTCTCACAACTGTTTCTCGTCTTTGAACGTCTTGAAGTTCGTTCATTCAGTATTCATATAATGCAAGTCCATTCATTCAGTGTTTCTATATAATGTAAGCCAATTCATTCCGTATTTCTATACAGTAGGTTCATTCATTTAATATTCCTATATAAGTTCACTCACTTACTTCATGAGCGAAGCGAATGAAGTTCGATCATTCAGTTCTTCTATATAAGTTCACTCACTCACATCATTCGCTTCGCTCATGAAGTTCAATCATTCAGTTCTTCTATATAAGTTCACTCACTCACATCATTCGCTTCGCTCATGAAGTTCGATCATTCAGTTCTTCTATATAAGTTCACTCACTCACATCATTCGCTTCGCTCATGAAGTTCGTTTACTTTAACCATCTAAACACCTGCTTTAATGTAAGATCACTTACTCACCTCACTCGCTTCGCTCGTTCAGTTTGTTAAGCTATTCTCTGACATAAAGGTGACCCTGACAAATCCATACATTCTACATATTTCTACCATAAAGACGAAAAAGTTCTCATTCCATACTTACAACTGCTCTCTATTCCATTGCCACCTTTATATATATTCGTGACGTGAGTAAGTGAACTTACATCATAGCAATGAGCTGAACGACCAAATGAGTGAGAACATCAAGTGGATATCAAAGTGGTAAAGTGGATGTCAAAATGGTAAGTATTAAAGTGGATGTCAAAGTGACTAAAGTAAGAATCAAAGTGAGTGAATGAACCCTCAAGAAATGAGGTGGAAGAAGTAGGAAATGAGCTAGAGAAATGGGGTAAAAAGTAAAGAGTGACCTAGAGGAGTAAAAATGATAGATTTGTGCAAATGGGGTTGGTGTAGCACCTTATTGATATTATTATAATTGTCAGGTACTCCACCCTTTGGTGGGGATAAAGCTTCTAACTTGCTTGTATATTTAAGGGGCGGATATAACTACTTATATACTCTTCTTGGTATCTCGGGTTTGAGGCCGCAGGAAGTCTAACTCTCGTTTCATTGATTAGTGTGATATGCAGTACCACATACCTTACAATAATTGGAATGTACCATAATCTGTCATACTTGAAATGTACCATAATCTGTCATACTTGAAATGTACCATAATCTTTCATATAATTGGAATGTACCATAATCTGTCTTGTTCTGGAGTGACCTATATTTTGTCTTGTACTAACCTTCTCTACTAAAATTCGAGCAATTTGCAGCCAATAAAAGAATCACCTATTTATCACCTTTGGCTACTGCAAATATTTCTGGATTCAATGAGAGGAGATAAGGCCAGTAATTGACCGAAAAGTAAAGTGAATCTGACTTTGGTCAGATTCTTCAAAAGAGCAAAGTGTGTGAAGTGAGTACACATTACGGATTAATAGATTAAATACTAGATGCCAGGGATTCTACCCTTTAGGTCAGAGAATAGCTTGTGTGTTACTTGTTTATTCAGATTGGAATCTAGGGCATATTTATACAGACACGTGGGCTAGCCTTATAGGGCCATTGAGCCAGCAACTGTTAGTAGAGGGTGTATAATAGGCTTATATGTAGTCTTTATACTTACAGTACTTTACACTAGAAGTAATTTACAGAATCAACCTGGTTTTGTTCAGTACCTCTTGTACAGTACCTTTTAGGGTTTTTCAGTACGTCTTAGTGTTTTTTCACTCGCTAGTTCAATAAACTCTTACATACAGATTGTTCACTCACTCACTCACTTGATTCGCTCAATTATCTCTTACCTACAGTTTATTCCCTTACTCACTAACTCAAGCGCTTATTCACTAACTCACTCACTACACTCGTTCAATTAATTCTTACCTACAGTTCGTACCCTTACTCACTTACTCACTCGCTTCGCTCGTGAAGTTTGTTCGTTCGCTCGTGAAGTTCTTCGCTCGTTCAATTAACTCTTACATACAGTTTGTTCACTCACTCACTCACTTGATTCGCTCAATTATCTCTTACCTACAGTTTATTCCCTTACTCACTCACGTCACTCGCTTTGCTCGTTCAATTAACTCTTACATACAGTTTGTTCACTCACAACTCCTCAATGATAGCCTTCTTAACCTTCTCCAAAGAAGCCTCATCAATCAACTTGATTCTCTTCTCCTTATTACTCAACGCCTTCAATTCCGCAGGCAAAACGTCCTTCTCAAAAGAATATTCCTCGAAAGAGCTCAAAGCCTTGTTCACAACCTCTGAAAACTTGGCTGGGTGGGCAGTCGAAAGTGAAATGTACTTAACATCGCCGCCCTTGCTGATAAACCGCTTGGTGGCAGCAACACCAACAGCAGTATGTGGATCCAAAACATACTTGTCAGATGTAGTAGAGTAGATGTTCTTGATGGTAGCAACAGTCTCGTCATTGTCAATTCTTTCAGATCCAAAAGTCTCTCTAGCCTTTTCAATGACATACTCTGGAACAGAAACAGACCCAGTCTCCTTCAACTGCTTCATCCATGAGTTCAAGGTCACACCAGCAGCCAAGTCATCGCCATTTTGACGAGCGAGATACCACAACAATCTCTCAAAGTTGGAGGAGATAAGAATGTCCATGGCAGGAGAGTAGGTGGCCTTAACAGCATCCTCACCATCCTTGGTCTCATTCTTTTCATACCTACCTGTTTTCATAAATCTGTCGAGGATATCGTTCTCGTTGGTGGCTATGATCAACTTGTCCACTGGCAAGCCCATTTCCTGAGCATAGTAACCGGCTAAGATATCACCAAAGTTACCCGATGGAACAACAAATCTCACCTTGGCACCACCGGTCAACTTTTGCAACTGGAAGTACGAGTAAAAGTAGTAGGTTTGTTGTGCCAAAATACGTGCCCAGTTGATGGAGTTGACTGCACCAACGTGATACTTGCTGTTGAACTCTTCATCACCGAAAATTTGCTTGACAATATCCTGACAGTCGTCAAAAGTACCCTTGACTGAAAGAGTGTGCACGTTGGCGTCCTCGACTGTGGTCATCTGTTCTTCTTGAATGGGGGAAATTCTTCCTGTTGGGTACAAAATGAACACCGAAACGTCCTTCTTGCCTCTCAAACCGTAGATAGCAGCAGAACCAGTGTCACCCGAGGTGGCACCGACAACGGTGATGGTGTCTCTAGCGGCACCCTCTGGCTTTTGTGCGTTTCTCTTGGTCAAGAAGTACTCAAAGAGGTTACCAACAAACTGAAGTGCAACATCCTTGAAAGCATAGGTGGGGCCATGGAACAACTCCAACAAGTAGATATCGGAGTCGATTTGCTTCAAAGGAGTAACATCTGGGGTTCTGAATGTGGAGTAGGATCTGTCGATCAAGGACTTCAAGTCCGCGTTGGGGATCTCCGATTCCGCAATGTAGATTCTGAGTATGTTGAAGGCCAACTCAGTAAAAGACAAGTCCTTCCAGTCCTGCAAGAAGGAAGAAGGCAACTTTGGGATGATGGAAGGTAAGAACAAACCGCCATCTTTGGCCAACCCGGTCATCACAACATCTTCGAAAGAGTGTGTTTGGGGGTCAGAAGAGCGTGTGGATCTGTAGACTTGAGACATGGTGTTGAAAAAAAAAGTTAGTCATATTTACGGGCCGGTTTTTGAGCGAACGAACTTCGCGAGCGAAGCGAGAGAAGTGAGTGAGAACTTCCTGAGCAAAGCGAGAGAAGTGAGTGAGAACTTCCTGAGCAAAGCGAGAGAAGTGAGTGAGAACTTCCTGAGCAAAGCGAGAGAAGTGAGTGAGTGAGTGAGTGAGTTAGTTAGTCACTCTCCCAGTGACTAACTATTTAGTTATTTTTGTTCATTCAGTCACTCACTCATTGAACTAATATTAAAAGACACAACTAAATACACAATATCATACACAATATCAAATGTTCATATTGTGATCATGACCCAATACGCGTGAACTGTGTAAAGTTCAGTTGAAAGTTTATCGAAGCTTGCTTACAAGTTGGACACAAGGGCAGAATTATGTTGCCCATAAAGTCCATCCAGATGCCTATATAAAGGTTCAGTCACTCAAACAGGCATATTCCAAAGATAAGGATGTCGATAACGGATTAAAGATCGATTTGCTAGCCATTGAGTGAGTGTCACGTGGTACACGTGACACATATCACAATTAAATCACCCGACTATTTTCACGTGGTGATTATGTGAGTATGATCATACGTATATCACGCGACAAACGTCACACATATATCACGCGACAAATCTCGGGTTTATTCACTTATTTAGTTAACTCTCAATGTATGTTCCCTCACTCCCTCACTCCCTCACTCCCTCAATCAATCACTTCCCTCGCTTCGCTCAGGAAGTTCTTATTCACTCACTCACTCACTTCACTCGCTTCGCTCGTGAAGTTCGTTCGCTCGTCCACGTGACAAACCCTCACACGACTTGAAAACAATCTGTTCGTTTTTTTTATATACATGTACTCCACGACGGTACTCAAACAATCCCTAGTGCACGTGAGGTTCACGGGCTCTGTTGCTCGTCGGATCACTTCCAACAACCCCTACGTGGCCGATCAAAAGCAGTACGCGGCCAGCGAGCATGTACATCACACAACTCCCTACTCGGATAAACTCTACCAGCCGATAATCAGTGAAGGGTTCCGAGGACTCGAAAAATTGGTGGTTCCTCCCCGTTTCGTTGCAAGAAACCAAGAGATGGATCTCGACGATGAGCTTGCAAAAGAGCAGCAGAAACAACTAGAGGAAATAGCCAATGAGTTTCAAGCACCGGTTAAGGTTTCAATTGGATACGGATCAGGGGTCTTCCCACAGGATGGGTATTCCAAATCTGACAAGCCTCAAATCGATTTCATCAACATTGTGGAGAATAATGAAGCCTTCCATAAGAAGAATTTACAACAGTTCCCTGAGCACTATCCTATCAAATCGTTATCGATTATTAAGTTGATCCAGGGAAACAATGGAATCTATTTCAATCCGTTCATTACAGTGCGAAATCGCCTTATAAAATACGGTGTAATGTCCAGAAATGCGCTGTTGCTAGATCTTAGTGAATGGTCGTCCTTGTACTTTGCCGGTCGCATGCACAAGCCGGTGAATTTCATCAAGGACGATGAAAAAATGGTCAAGTTTTTAAACCAGTACAACCTTAAAAATGCCACCACGATCTCGTTGTTACTTTTGGAGAACGATGTCTTTTCCGAGCGGGAGTTGTATGAGCAGATCACTCGCTTGTCATATCTCGGTGATTTTAGAATGTACGTAGGTGGTGAGAATCCAAACAAAGTACAGAACATAGTGAGCAAACAGCTAAAGCAATTCAACAAGCTTTATGAGCCCATCATTGATTATTTCGTGGCAAAGAAGATTCTCACTGTGCTGGGATCAGGCTTGACGCGACAATTCCGCAAAAATTTGTCTGTGAATGACAAAATCACACTTATCAGCACACTTCCCTTGCTGTTCAGGATAAAGCTTTATCGTAAGTACCAGGATAAATCGATTAAAGAGATTGTGAAGGACAAGGATTTGCTGAAGAACTTGGTGCTGATAGTTCGGAGAACCATCCAGATTTCCTCTTTGAAGCAGTTGATTAGGGGAGTTTTTAGTTCGGGGGTTTGGAAACTGGTTAGATATGCTTTATCGAAACTGTCGAAGTACTGGCGGGAGAGAGTGAATTTATAGAAAATAGATAATGGGAAGATATCTGAGCGAATTTCACGAGCAAAGCGAGTGAAGTGAGTGAACAAACATAGAAGAAATATCTGAGTGAACTTCACTCGCTTTGCTCGTGAAGTGAGTAAATATAGATAATAGAAGAAGTTGAATGAGTTATCATTATAGAGAGATCTGAGCCAGTAAGTGAACAAACATTATAGAAGAGATTTGAGTGAGTAAATAGGTGAAACATTATAGAGAGATCCGAGTGAGTAAATGGGTGAAACATTATAGAAGAAATCTGAATGAGTGAACATACATACTAGAAGAAATCTGAATGAGTTGTGAGCGAATATAATTATAAGGACCAACTGAATGACTTGAATGTCGGCCAATCAGGGAATGACTTGAAAACCAGTCAGTGAATGAATTTTGAATATTGCCATTTTACAAGAGATAACTGAATCAACAGCCCAATCAACAGTTATTATCTCTATAAATAATTTGTATTCAGTCACTGAATGAACCATTCAATCAACCGTTCAATCAGAGTTATTATCTCTATATATAATGTGTATTCAGTCACGGCTGAAGTTTTTCGTGGTCAGAGTAGAGGCAAAAATCAGACTCAGGTGTGCACTGAGGAAACCCTTTATTGGAATATCTTGTCCAATATTTCCATTTGCCAAAATCTTAATTTCTCGGGATATCTTGATCTTCTGCTCTGTTGAATGGGTTATATGGATTATAGAATCTGTTGAACTTTATGGTTTCTATGAATTACATAATCTATTACGTAACCACATCTTACTGATTACAAAGAGGAAATTACCAGATAAGGAAGGAAAAAACAATAGAATGTAAGGACCCTTACAAGAGTCCTTATATTCTGAGGGATGTAAACACATCTTTAACCAGTAAGCTCTAAGTAACTGATTGACAACGACAAACAACAGTGGTAAGAAGGACAGTTCTACGGTTTGCCCGGATAACCGTCGAGAATGCGAGGCAATAACAGAGTGTTATGCCATATATGATTTCGCGGTAAAAAATCCGGATAGCGGAACTTATAAAAGGGAAGTATTCCCAAGTTTATAGAGGAAGTGAATATCTGATGAATAGTAGGAGATATCCACCGAGAACGTCTTCTTTACAGAGCTATTATATTATGTAAAGTCAGGAACCGCTTAACAAGCTATTACAATACCAATTGAGCATTTGACTAGTACTGTCTAAATTGGCCAAATTTCTAAATACTCAATAGTGTATAAGCTTGAGTGGGGGATATCGAACGAACTTACATAATACTGAACGAACTTTATACTGAACGAACTCACGAGCAAAGTGAGTGAGTGAGTGAGCTTACTTTATACTGAACGAACTCACTTACTTTTTTCGTGAGTGAGTGAACTTACACTATGTAGATATGAATCGAACTTAACTCGTTTCGCTCGTTAACTGAGTGAGTGAGTAAGGATTGAACAATATATGTAGAGATAAAACGAATGAGTACCAACGGGTGCTGAGTGTGAATAAAAATATACATATCCTGAGTACGAACAACGCTATGACAGTATCATACACTTTACTTGTAGTGGTTACTCATTCTTACGCACTTAATCGTATTCACTCACTCACTCAGTAAGTCACTCAGTAAGTCAGTAAGTCACTCAGTAAGTCACTCATTAAGTCACTCAGTAAGTCAGTAAGTCACTCAGTAAGTCAGTAAGTCACTCAGTAAGTCACTCAGTAAGTCACTCAGTAAGTCACTCAGTAAGTCAGTAAGTCACTCAGTAAGTCACTCACTCACTTACTCACTCACAAACTTCACTCGCTTTGCTCGTGAAGTTCGTCCGCTAGTAAAGTTTGTTCGCTCGTGATTCAGCCGCATGAGGGGAAAAGAGGGGTGCGATGTTGAGGTACGATAAAGGAGGGGAAGATTGTTGAAAAAGCTGCTAAAAGAGGAGAAACCCAAAACCAAAGTCTTGCTTAAACTCAGGACAGTATTGGGGAGAACCTTAAACTGACCCAACTATGATTGTTACGAGGTCCCAGAAATATCCTCTAGTCTTACTTTTATTAGCATGTACTTCAATAAGTACCCTTACATATCATGATGTTTTCCCTCACTTACTATGGTGTCACTCTTATTATGATGTACCAATCTAAACCATCACTTTACTATGATGTACCAAATGTTCTTTAGTATCCCTATTATGTACTTCGCTCGTTAAGTACCTCTATAATTGATATTCGCTCGATTTCTGAAGAGATCGCTCAGATCTCTCCTATGATTGTTCATTTACTTTGCTAGTGGGGTTCACTCAGATATCTTCATATAAGTTCACTCACCTCACGAGCAAAGCGATTGAGGTTTGTATGGATATTTCTTCTGTAATGTTTGTTCACTCACTTCACGAGCAAAGCGAGTGAAGTTCGTTCGCTCAGTTATCTCCATATATAGTGTGAGTTCACTCACTCCACTCACTCACTCACTCCACTAACTCACTCACTCACTCCACTCATTCCACTCACTTCACTCGCTTCGCTCATGAAGTTCGTTCGCTCGCTCGTGCAGTTCGCTCAGTTATCTCGTACTTATCAATGAATCTATTACTATATACTACCTAAAACTTCTGGTCCCACGAGTCCAACTTCATGGTGCCGTTTTCCTGGAAGTTCATGTGCATCTTGAACACATCCTTCAAGATATGTGGCTCGTGCAAGGTCTTCTTCTTCTCACAGTAGAAAACAGAACGGTTGTAGTAGTCAAGCAACTGGTCCTTGTAGTCAGGATGAGCAGCCTTCTTGATAATCTCGAGAGCACGCTCCTTTGGAGACAAACCTCTCAAGTCAGCCAAACCGTGGTCAGTAACAACAACATCCAAGTCGTGCTCAGTGTGGTCAATGTGCGAGGCCATTGGAACAATACAAGAAACACCAGTTGGGTCGGTCTTGGATGGTCTTGCAGCAGGAGTGTGCATGATAGAGATCTTGGCATTTCTCAAAAAGTCACCAGAACCACCCAAACCGTTCAACATACGAGAGCCCATGACGTTGGTGGAGTTGGCATGTCCATAGATGTCCACTTCGACTGGGGTGTTCATGGCAATAACGCCCAATCTTCTGATAAGCTCAGGGTTGTTGGCAACAGTCTGCGATCTGAGCACCAATCTCTTGGTGTACTCATCCCAGTTCTCGTAGAACTTCTCGAAACCCTTCTCAGTCAATCTAATGGAGGTGGAGGATGCGTAGCTCAAAGACCCACTCTCGAAAAAGTCCAAGAAGGAGTCCTGCAACACCTCGGTCCACACAGTCAAGTCCTTGAACTTGGACTCAGAAAGACCTTCAATCACTGCGTTTGCAATGTTACCAATACCAGATTGGAGTGGGTGCAAGTTTTCTGGGATTCTGCCGTGCTTGACTTCCTGTTCCAAGAACTCAATCAAGTTGTAGGCAATGGCACGCGAGCTCTCATCCGATGGGGTGTTTGGTGGGACCTTGTCTCTTGTGGTTGACTCAACAATAGCAACAACCTTGGATGGATCCACGGGGATCGCAGTCATACCTGTTCTGTAGTCAACAGTGGTGTGTGGATATGGCTGTCTGAACGGAGGCAAGGTCAACATGTCAATGTCGTGGATGCCCTCGAATGATGGAGTGTTGGTGTTCACTTCAATGATAACCTTATCAGCAGCCTGAATAAATTCTGGGGAAGACCCAACTGCTGGACCTGGAACAATAGCACCGTCCTCAGTAATAGCAGTGGCCTCAATGATAGTGTAGTCCAAAAGCTTGTTGTCATTACGGTATTTAGTCAAGTGACCGTAGAGCAAGTCTTGTGGGAATTGAGACAAGTGCTTGTCGTAAAAGTTGATTTTGCCAGTGTTGATACCCTGGGCAATTGGCTTTCCCACCTGGTGGGGAGATCTTCTGATGATCATGTCATTGGTGGCCCATCTGGACTCCTCAGGGCCTGCACTGGCACTCACAAACAAATTGAACTGCAACTTGCCCTGTAAGTTGTTTTCCTCAACATGGTCAGCCAATGCAGTTGGAATAACTTTTGGAGTACCGACACCAGTGAAACCAGACCAACCAAGAGTCTGACCGTGCTTGAAAAGATCAATACACTGGTTGGCAGTTCTAAGCTTGTTCAAATATGGTGCATATCTAACTCTTTGTTTCAAGAGGGCGGACATTGTTGGTGAATTGTATTTTATTGGCGGCTAAGAAATTCAAGCTCTTATATATTTTGTCTCAAATTTTGTTGAGGTGGAAAACCTGCCAAAAAAAATACACAGCCAACGTTCCCGAAAAGAAAATAAAGAAGATTACGGAGGGGAAGGAATTGAGGAGAAGAAGTTCTTTTTCAGCATCGGGGTCCCGCCCGTATCGCCTCTCAATGGGGCCTGTGAAGAAGGCAAGCTGTACAAGCTCACGTAGACATTATGCAGGGTCACCCCATCTTGGATCCGTCGGATCTGCAACTCCGCAAACCTCCGCAGTCCCCCCAGAAGCTAATTTTTCAGATCGAGTTCCGAGGTTTGGTCACGTGACCACAATAGTAATTATTTGTTACGCCGCTCCCCCCGGTTTTCAGAACCGAGCGTTATATTTTCGCGTATCCGAGACTTTTCCGTCCGTAATTGATTCTTAACTCCTATACCACAAAATCGCGAGATTTCCATGGGTAGCTGCAAAAAGTGCAAAAAGTTTGTTGACTCCGGTGTTCCCCAGAAAAGCTTTCCGGGGTAGGATAGGCGGGATGGTGTGTTTAGTGGGGCAATGATTTTGTGGACGAACTTCACGAGCGAGCGAACTTACGATATATGAGGAGATTTACTGACGAACTTACGATATATGAAGAGATTTACTGAGCGAACTTACGATATATGAGGAGATTTACTGAAGAACTTACGTTATATGAAGAGATTTACTGAGTGAACTTACGTTATATGAAGAGATTTACTGAGTGAACTTACGTTATATGAAGAGATTTACTGAGTGAACTTACGTTATATGAAGAGATTTACTGAGTGAACTTACGTTATATGAAGAGATTTACTGAGTGAACTTACGTTATATGAAGAGATTTACTGAGTGAACTTACGTTATATGAAGAGATTTACTGAGCGATCGAACAAAGTGAGTTAGTGATTTTACATTATATTAAGATTTACTAAACGAGCGAACAAAGTGAGTTAGTGATTTTACATTATATTAAGATTTACTAAACGAGCGAACAAATTGAATGATTGAATTTACAATGTAGAAGAAATCTGAATGAGTGATTTAACTATATAAAGAGACTGAGTACTTATACGCAGAGATTTTGGGCTAGTGTATTTACAAAAATCCTGAGTGAGTAATTGAGACTGAACTGGTCGCTGACGCATGGTATACTTAATCCTTTTATACAAAGTACTAACGGATATAGTGTTCGTGTTTATGAAAATTCAACTGCTACTATGCAGGCATTTACAAGTTAGCGACACAAGTTACGGAATTGAATGCAAGTTAGATAAGCTAATGACATGAGCGAAGAACCTAACTAATATGGAAAGGGCTCGAGAATGTGGGACGTTATGAAACAAGGGGCTTGATACGGAGGCGGGTAGCAGCCAAATATAGGTAGCGGTTGCGAAAGCGCAGTTATGTAGATTATCAAGAGATCTACAGAGGCTTCTTACGTAAGCTTCTATCAGGAATACACATAGACCCACATTAACTTAACGAATGAGCGAGCGAAACGAGTGAGTGAGTCAGGTGTTTAGATATTATGATGGTATTGAAAAAGTTCAATGTGTGTTATGAACGATGGACTATTTGGTCAGATTTCAGTGAGTCTAATGAAGTTAGTACTAGATCAGACAGTACTATTAAGGTCAGTACTATTTCACACAGACTATTTAGGTGTACTTTTTTACACAGGCTATTTAGGTGTATTTTTTACACACTTTGTTAATTACTGGACGTGACTACTTGATTGAGGTTACTTAAGCTATACTACCGGGATTTTGGTATTATATAGGCACAATTCCAAAATCCACACCACCTTTATTTTATAGAGATACTGAATGCTTGATTTTCACTCACTTCACTCGTTAATTCCCATTTTTTTAAAAAAAAATATAAAAATTTGCCTATTAAACCACCTTAACCTGTCTATATAGTCCGGCATTTCACACTGTCACTCAGTCACTCATTCAATTGCTCCATGATTCACTAAGTTAGTTATATTTATATAATTGTTGGCTCACCCGTTCAGTTTCTTACTCCATGATTGTTTGCTCACCCGTTCAGTTTCTTACTCCATGATTGTTCGCTCACCCGTTCAGTTTATTACTCCATGATTGTTCGCTCACCCGTTCAGTTTATTACCCCATGATTGTTCGCTCACCCGTTCAGTTTATTACCCCATGATTGTACAGTTACTCCATGATTGTTCACTCACACTCACTTCACTCGCCTCGCTCGTGGGGTTTGAAAATTTGAGTACTTGAGTAGTTGATTGAATGAGTAATTCGAGTACCGAGTAAATTAACTACCGATCACTGACTGAACAAGTTTGTCATAATTTAGTTGATTGTAGTTGTCTATTCAGTCACTGACGTTTTAGTCAGTCAGGTAGTTGCCTCTTCAGTGATAGCTTATTTAGATGAATTTTGAATGATAGTTTATTCGGTTGACTTTTGAATGATAGTTTATTCAGTTGTCTTTTGAACGATAGTGTATTCAATTTGCTCTTGAATGATAGTTTATAAAAGTTTGCTTATCAATGATAATTCATTCATTTTGCTTTTCAATAAAAGGACATTCAGATACCTTTTGGATGATAATTCATTCAGTTTGCTCTTCAATGATAAGTTCATTCAGTATTCTCTTCAATGATAATTCACTCACTCACTTAGTTTACTCAGTCAGTCAGTAAGTTTACTTAGTCAGTCAGTAAGTTTACTTAGTCAGTCAGTAAGTTTACTCAGTCAGTCAGTAAGTTTACTCAATCAGTCAGTAAGTTTTCTCACTCACCACTCACTAGTTCACTCCCTCAGTCAGTCAGTATGTTTACTCCCTCACTAAGTTCACTCAGTCAGTCACTCAGTCAGTCACACACTCACTTAACTCACTTCGCATATTAAGTTCGTTCATTCGTTCGGTTATCACACATGTAACGAAAGTTCACTCAGTCACTCACTTAACTCACTTCGCTCGTTAAGTTCGTTCATTCGTTCAGTTATCACACATGTAACGAAAGTTCACTCGTGATAAGCCGCCCTCGCTGCCTTAAACCTACTCACTTTAATACTATTCCCATTCTCATCAATCGGCTCAAACTCCCTCTCCGCATCAGACTTCCGAAACCCAGACGGATTTGCACTGTAAATCACCTTTTGCCTCAATCTGTGATAATCATTGACTATATTCTGGTGAAAAACAGAGTCCCAAACCTCCTCATCCATCGCTTCCACAGCATCCTCATCATACTCAGGCTGGTGCTCAACAATCTCGTCCAACATAACAGGCCCATTCTCATCATCGGAGTCAAGACCATATTCCTCTGACGGCAAGA
The DNA here is from genome assembly GCA_030674215.1 of Kodamaea nitidulidarum. NCBI lineage: Eukaryota > Fungi > Ascomycota > Pichiomycetes > Serinales > Debaryomycetaceae > Kodamaea > Kodamaea nitidulidarum. The sequence continues at coordinate 3,310 of JAJLWI010000123.1, read as the reverse complement.
TCTCATCGATATCACCCTCGGTTTGAGGCTCTTCATTTCTTGCTCTCAGTGTTTTCGGCCGAGGCTCTTCATTTGGTGTCTTCAGCTGAGGCATCGATTCGATAATCTTGTTTAAAATCTCGAAATCACTCAACTTGTCTACAACAGGACCTTCAGTGATGATGTCATCATCATAGAGTCCCAAGACATATGCTTTTGCCAACGTGTCCATATCTTGTTGGGCCAGTTGGTGATCGAATTTGGCCTCGTTGACTTCGAAAGTTGCATCAGTATGGGCTTCTTCATTAGGGTTTGAAACAGAGTCGACTTCATCAGAGTTTGAAACAGAGTCAGATAGATTAAGAGTCGAGTTGGAACCAGAGTCGAACTTTTCATCACAAACCAAGTCCTTAGTTATAGCATGTGAGTTAGCCTCTTTTGTAGCTTGGCTTGAAACTTCTGGGGTTTTTGGGATTTCCCCCACTGTTGCTTGGGATTTCCTTTGTGCTTTGAATCTTGATACTTTCTGTGGTGTTTTGGGAGAGACATTAATGGTTTGGTTTATCTTGACATTCTTTTTGGGGTGAAGGATTTCTTTGGTAGAAAGTTTTTCCATGTCCTCAAGAACTTTATTGTCTGTCACAACAGGCCTCTCCATTATATCCCCATGAACTTTGTTGTCTGTCACAACAGGCCTCTCCATTATATCCCCCTGAGCTTCATTTTCTATCACAAAAGGCCTCTCCATTATATCCCCAACAACTTCACTTTCTGTATTGGATGACCCTTCCACCTCACTTTCTGCATTGGATGACCCTTCCACCTCACTTTCTGTATTGGATGACCCTTTCACCCCACTTTCATCATGTTCACTTAACCCACCCTCTGATCTAATGCTCATCCTGGCACTCTTGAATCTGGACAATTTGACATTCTCCGTCTTGTCTATCAGATCTTGGATAATCTGTTTCCGGTCCAATGCTCCATCAGTAATCAGCATATGGGGACTTTTGATTGTTTTGACAGTAGGCATAGACTGGACTGGTTTTGGTTTCGGAGATTCAGTGCCAAGTCTCTGCCTGAACAAACTCATCTTTGGGCCGTAATCCATTGTCTTGGTAAACTCACTTATGTTTTCGATTTCTTTGATATCCAATGTGTTGGAAAAGCGTACGGATTTTTTCAGGCTTCCGTTTGGTTTGGTATTCTGGTTTGTACCCTTTGTTTCACTATCAGTTTCATTCTCAACTTTCTCATTAATTTTATTCTCTTTATCCCCAGTAATTTTAGCGGTATTCTTAATTTTTCCACTAATTCTAGTGTCATTCGCTTTATCCCCAGTAATTTTAGTGGAATTCTTAATTTTTCCACTAATTTTAGCGTCATTCTCTTTCATTTTAGTTTCATTCTCTTTATCCCCACGAGCTTTAGTTTCACCCCCTTTCCCCACCACCTCTTCCTCCCTATCAACCATCAGTTCATATTCCACAGCTTCATCAAGTCTCCCTTCCTTCTTTCTCAATTCTATAACTTTTTCCCAAAGTGCTTTGTCAACCGCAGCATTCCCATAAGATACCCCCGTTCCATACAACATCATATCAGCATACTCGTCGTCATCGTCTTCCTCGTCTCCAGAAAACTCGAAATCCCAATCATCAAAATCTGCCAGTTGCTCGGTATTCTCTTCCGAGTCATTAAGGTCATCAGCAAGAAGCTCCAATTCGAGAATGTCATCCTTGTCGATTGCCGGTTTGTGTGTTGAGGAAGGGTGGACGTTTGGTTGCATGTCCTTAGATTGAGAGATCCCTTTATTGGGGTCGCATCTCATCTCTTTATTATGGTCACATTCCATCTCTTTACTATTTGGTTCTTCTGGAAACTCCAAATTATTCTCCTTTATAATGTTTTGTATAAAGTCTTGGCTCTTGTTTTCCTCGGTTTTTGGTACTTGAGGGATGACATCTGTCATATCATCATCACTTTCTTCATCCAACTTTTTGAATTCATCCATGCATATGTTTTTGAGTTTTTCCTTATCTCCTGGCAGTATCTTTGAGTTTTCAATTTGTTGCAAAAGTCCTTCTTTGTCGAACTTTGGAGTTGGGGCTCTGGCCACGATTTCCATATCTTGGAGAAGTTCTGCGATTTGGTCGTCATCTGAGTCTGAAAGTTCGGTTATTTTTGGTTCTGGTTTAGTGTGACTAGGAGAAGAATTCATTTTCTTCTGAGTATCTTTCTTTGGATATTCGTCATTCTTCTGAGATTCATTCTTCTGAGATTCGTTCTTTTGAGATTCATTCTTCTGAGATTCTTTCTTTGGATATTCCTCTTTCTTTGAAAACTTCTCATTCTTTAATTCCTTCTTTGGATATTCCTCTTTCTTTGAAGATTCCCTTGGGGTTTTCGCTTCCCTTTCTTCTTTCTTCCTTGATAAATCAGACCCCTCCTTGTCCCCCTTTTCACCTTCAACATGGTCATAAACTTCATTATTCACCCTAGCACTGATAACATTACCCTCTTCATCCAACTCCTCAACAATATCCATCAATGGATATTCACTCATCTCCTCATCTTCAATGTGTGTTTCACTCAATTTACTCAATTCCTCCAAGTTCCTCAATGTCTTCTTTGCATCCGATATACGCGTATCCAAATCATCCATTAATCGCCTGTAATGATCTGCCCGTCTCTTTAAAAAATCTTTGGCATCATCCTTTGTCCTCTCAACAAAATAGCCATCTCCCAAATAGATCATCGCTTTATCAGAGATGTTTTCCAAACCGTTCTCAACATCTTGAAGTAGTTTCAACTGCGTGATTAGCTCATCACGTTTGGATCCCAAGTACTCAATAGCAGCATTGATTTTTACGCTGACTATTTGGTCTGTTTCTGCTGACATGGGTGATGGTTTAAAATTTGATAATGGGCACGTGAGAAAAGTCATGAGTAAGTGATTACTGAACTTCACGAGCGAACTTCACGAGCAAAGTGAGTGAGTGAGTAAGTGAGTGAGTGAGTGAGTGAGTGAGTGAGTGAGAGGGTGAGTGAGAGGGTGAGTGAGTGGGTGAGTGAGTTAACTAGTGAGTGACTAAGTGAGTGAGTGAGTAAGTGAGTCACTAAGTGAGTGAGTGGGTGAGTAAGTGAGTGAGTGAGTGAGTGAGTGAGTGGGTGAGTAAGTGAGTGGGTGAGTGGGTGAGTGAGTGAGTGAGTGAATAAACAAAACAAACATGACTATCATGTGATCATATATGAATACACATGAGCGCAAGTGAAATAGATCATGCGTACACGTGATATAGAACCCATGCTTGCACGTGAAAAATCATTTATA
>JAJLWI010000122.1:0-39529 GCA_030674215.1 Kodamaea nitidulidarum | reverse complement strand
TCGTTCAATTCGTTCGCTCGTTCAATTCGTTCGCTCGTTCGTTCTATTACTCTATACTCCTACCCCAAAACACTCACAAAACCACTCGAGTGCACAAGAAAACTACGACACTCGCCATTACCCCCCCCTCCACTCCTCTCAAAAGCATTGCACTCAATCAACAAATTAGCGTCGTCCATGTGCTGCTTCTTGGCTAAAAACCTACCAAAATTCGAAATGGTGGCCTCGCGCCCAGTCCACTTCTCACACGAAGCAAGCTTTGGCAAGCAGCTCGCGACATACTGCTTCTCAGCACTCAGCGTCCAGTTCTCCAACAGGTAAAATACATGTTTGCTCACAGTGGTAGTAGAAACATACTCAGGCCGCGAAAACTTGGACTCCACAGACTCGTCCAGCGATATGCTGGAGCCCGACACCACCGAGTTGCGGTGCGAAAATACCAGGTCCTCGCACGACTCAACAGAGCTCACCGATCCCGAACGAGGTCTCTTGTTCACCACGGCATCCTCCTCCGCAGAGGCAGCAAGAAGAACATCCACATTGCTGCGACTAGGAATACTCCTCATGCGCACCTCGCGGCGAACTTCCAACGGCTCGCTCAAGTTCTTGCCAGTGTGGAGCATGTGGCACCACTCCATCATGCCGTGAAACGACCACATCTGCAAAAGCAATTGCTTGTACTCCAAACGCACACGGAGTGTGTTTCTGTAGCGGATTTGTGCGAGAACCTGCTCGTCACTCGACCCCACACTTGGCGCAACTCCGGCCTGCATATTGCTCAATGTGTAGGAATGCAACAACTTGCCACGAAAAGGATGCAGCGGGGAGTGCTCCGGTTCAAAGAGCATGCGGTTGTCCTTCAACGCGTTGTAGTACTTGGGCAACGCGTTCAACTTGCGTGCTAGCTTCGACTGTTTGTGCTTGTGCTTGAGTTTGTCTACACGTGTTTGCGAGTACGCGTATTGCTGCTCTGAGTTGAGGTCACCGACACCAAACTCGCCATCCTCATCGCTGTTCATGTCGAGCGCGGAAAGTGTGGGGCTCACATGGTTGATCTCGTTGAAGAGCGCCAAGATCACGTCGAGGCATTTCCTGTCGACATTCACCTCGTACATGTTGAGCTGTGTCAGGTTGAGCTCGAGCACCACCGGCTTCCATGATCTGTCTCTACTTGCCTGGTAGGGTGACACGAACTCGGTTTTGAGAATCGCTAGTCCGTGCACCTGTAGTGAAGGTGTGTATTCGGGGAGGACATCGGCTGGAAGTGAGTATGGGGGGGAGGGTGCAGAATTTTGCGTATCTATCTTGTCATTGATAAGGTGATTTGTGTTATTTGTATATTCCGAAGTAGGTTTTACTGACATGTTGTGGGTATTATGTTGATCTTGTATGTTGATGTATGTTGTGTGATCTTGTATGTTGATGTATGTTGTGTGATCTTATGTGTTGTGGGTGATTTATTAAGGTGGTATATTTGCTCTATGTTGTACGTGTGATATCTTGATATATGTTTTATTCTCTTATGTTGCCACCCTTGTGTACTTATATTCTTAGTACCCCTCATCCCAGATTGGGCCCTATATATAGAACTCCACGCGAAGGGTCAAGTCATTTTTTTTGCTGCAAAACCATGACGCACTTTCGGCACACAAAGCGGACCAGGCTCGCGGTCATTAAGCCACCGAGTTTTGTAACTACGGAGTTTTCGGTGCAAAACGACCCCATTAGCCAAGAAGGCCAAGCCAATGTGGGGAGATTACAAAAGTGGAAGAGTATAACTAAGATTAGGGGTTAATTGTGGGGGTGTTCTTCCTTCGCTGGAATCATCGATTCAACCTCCTATGTCCCTATACTGTAAAGAACTGCAATAGTTTGTGTATAAGCCAATATTATTTATATCCAAGTTGATCTGTTCGGGCCGATAAGTCCACAAGAGGAAATTCACGAGTAGCAAACGATGGTTTTGCCAAGGCAAAAGATGAATGTGCACATAGTATAGTCCTGGGTCTTGGGTTGTTGATAAGGGTGGGCCTTGGGACCCTGTCACCGGTTGCTATCAGTACTTGCTTTCTCTTCGTTGCGCTTGTTATATCCGAAGGTTCCATGACGTCATACTACATCTTAGATCGTACGTACATCTCGGAAGCTTGACATGGAATCCGAGTGGGATGAGCAGGAGAATAAAGCAGGAAAGACTAGAGTGTAACAATAGGGCAGATTTTCAAAACAGTAATTACAGCAGGAGTACTGTAGAAGTGGACTTTTTCAAAATCAGCCAAATCAACTATAGGAGTGCGTTCAAGTTTCCAATTTGTAATACTCGGAAGCTAACCGGTAATTTCAGTTCTAGTTTTTGTAGAGTCCGGATGCTCAAAATCTTTAGCTTTTGTAAAGTTCGGAAACTTACCGGTCACTTTCCGGTTGCCTTGAAATAGTGTTAACCAACTCATTGACATACGTTTTGTGGAGTTCGGAAAATTACCGACTGATGTTAGACCTGCAGTTTGTGACACATGGTTTTGTGTTTGGTGGTAAGCACTATTGGGGATCTTTTGATTGGTCAATTCGGATCGCTAAAGGGTGTCGCTAGAGGATAGATGCGCACAAAGCACACGACATAGGTAATATCGAGAGCATATAGATGAAATTGGAAAAAGGCTCAAACAGAAAATTACCAGGAAAAGGCTGATGTCATGAAGATAAAGGCTTAAGGGTTTGAGAATGGCTTAAGGCGCTAGAATGGCTTAGGTAAGGCTTAACGCAGACGCTTACTATATGATAAGCGAGAATTGACAGTGCTCGAAATTTATGTCTAGTTAATGGCATTACTGGGTGCAGTCTTGCCCGGTGGATTATAGGCATATGCGTAAATAGGGACGTCGTATTTGTGTGAACGTGTCGTAGGGACATCGAGTTATGCATCTCCATCACGTAACTTCTATGCTCGCTTCATGAGATGGCTCCAGCTTCTCACCCTAGTTTCGCTCCACTTCTTTTCCTTTTCCGTCTATACATTAAGCCCCGTTACCTGATAGGCCAGAATCCCGATTAGAAAAGGTAACAGAGCAATGATGTAATCATTCCCGTAACGTGATAATAGAGCATTACAAATTGAACTGGTGATCTGGCCCACCCTTTTTTCGGCTCGGATATCCGAGTAGACCCCCAGACATACGCAGAAACTACTGAAAAGGGTGACTGCTTTCGAGCAATTGTAAACAAATATTCACCAGTTGATACCAATGTAATAACTACAAATTGCGTTCGGGCAAATTTGAATCACCACTTGAAGTGAATCTATTTGAGTAACTAATTTTAAATTCGACTGGAGCACATTAGTGAAATTCCACTGGAGCACATTAGTGAAATTCCACTGGAGCACATTAGTGAAATTCCACTGGAGCACATTAGTGAAATTCCACTGGAGCACATTAGTGAAATTCCACTGGAGCACATTAGTGAAATTCTACTGGAGCACATTAGTGAAATTCCACTGGCTGCATCAGTGAAATTCGCATCTATTAGCCTTAAATTCAAAAATGCTGGAAATCGTTCTTTCTGTACAATTGTGTTCGTAACTCTATTCATAACTTTCTGTGACCAGTAAAAAGGACGGCGTCTGGTCACTTCTGGTCATGTCTCACGAGACTATGTGTTCATGAACTTTGGTTCTGGAGAACATTTGGAACTCCTAACCCACAGTATGATTCAAACATAATTAGGTCTGTATCGTCGAGCATGGCCATTTGATTATACTGCCCCGTATTCACAATAGAATCCTTAAATTGGTGATCAAAGTATACTCCCTTACTTCACTGGGGATCGCTTTAGAATCCACATACCGTCCTGGTTACTTACTTCCGTTGACTTACTCGCAGATTTACAGATGTCTGCTCTTGCCGATTTAATGTTGTCTGCTCTTGCCGTTTTAATGTTGTCTGCTCTTGCCGTTTTAATGTTGTCTGCTCTTGCCGATTTAATGTTGTCTGCTCTTGCCGATTTTCCTTCCTGCTCTCGTGTCCTTCAGAGTCTCTGCTTACTACTCGAAAAACCAGCTATACCATATTCATAGACCGTATGCCATTCTAAGTCTACTCACAATAGACTCAATGACGGTTTATGGTATCGTATACTTAATAACAACCATCTTGAATCTGCTCATAACAGATTCAGTCCGTAATGTCTAGCATACACCAGTCAGTCCGTTACGTCATACCACCCATGCACCCTTCTATAGCACCCTCCCTAATCTCCACGAACCACCTTTTCCACCGCCTCCAACAACTCTGCCTTTTTCCCCACCGCATCAATTCCCTTGCTTCGCAAAAATTGCTTCAACTGCGCAACCGTCAACTTCGACAATGTGCCGTTCTCACACGCAACACGAACATCAACCTCGCGTAATTCCGTTTTCTGCTTTTTCGCCGGAGGTTCCTCTTGTTGACCAAATCTCTCTTGATACTCGTGCAATATTGTGTGGACCCTGCTCAACAGATCTATACCAATTTTCTTCATCCGCCCATGCAACTCCACGAGTCGCTGCATACTCGCATCACCTGCCACTTCACCTTTCTCCTCGTAGTCAATCTGCAATAACTCATGCTTCACCACATCGTAAAAGTGGTTAAGTGTGGGGTTGGGGTTGTCCCTCGGCACATAGCGTTTCACAAAGAACTGGCTGAAAAGCTCGGTATACGCTGTCCAGAGGCGCTGAAGGTCTTTATCGTTCAGCAAATTGTCCTCTGTGTCGTGGAAGAAAGGATCGCTGCCAAATGCCAGCGGAAGCAGCCGCACGTCATCAAGCCATGGCATGCGCACTAGTAAAAACCCTTGTGGAAGATTTTTGGAACAGGTTGCCATCATAGCGTACAACGCAGGCTTGCTGTTTTTCTTGGTACATCCGAATACCACCGCATACTTCTGCAACTTGATACAAGATTGGTAAAGCGACGCGAACGTCTTGGCCGAGTTGGTGTAGCCACCAGTCTCCGTGCCCTGGCCATCGTCAAAATCAGCAGTTATGAAGCGTGGCGGTGAGGAGTTGTAAACTGGGCTAAACGTGGAATTGTCGCGGAAGCAGAGAAGTTTAAGATATGGAGGATATGACAATGGTGAATCAAGCTCCTCTTGATCTCTTCCCTTCTCCTCTTGTCCATCACCACTGTCGAAAACATAGCAGTTCATAAATCTCATCATATCTTCATTCACAATAATCACATCTCCAGGCACACTGAACCCTTTTGTGGTATCCTCGGCCTTCACCTCAATGCCGTCGGAAACCAACTTCGAATCCAAGTGCACTTTTTTCAATTTGTCCTTTTCACTGTACAAGTGCAAATTTGTCTTTAATCGCTCCGGCTGGTATAGAGTGTAGCCTCGCACGGAGCAGCCCAAAGCTGAGCCGATACCGGGGCCATCACTGAGCACAAGACTGCACGAGAACTGTTGCCTGCGCACTTCTTTGATGCGCAAGATGCTAGCACGGATATGGGTGTTGAGCTGAAATACCTCGGAGTCAGGTTTGTATCCTTTGAAATTCAGTTTTGGGTTGGTTTTGTTATCACTTTTCTTTGTTCCACTCAAGTAATTCGTATTGAGGAAGAGATCGCGGAACTTGGCCATATCAAACGTTCTCTTTTTGGATGGCAAAAAGACAGGGTTGATAAAGTAACCGTAGCTGTAAAAGTCGTCAATTACCCTTCGTATTGCTACGTATGTGTCATTATCGTCGTAGGGTTGGTCGTCAGATGTGAACCACATGCACTTGCGCACGTTAAAGTAAGGTTTTGCCATGAACTCATCGAGTACTTTTCCAAGAACACCAGCAAGGCAGTTTGTTTGTGGTGCCTCGTATTGGAAGAGGTCGCCGATTTCACGTGCCTTACTTTGGATATCCACCACCAAGTCGCTCAAGATCTTCATATTGGTAGTGTTGAGCGTGTTCATCGAAAAGAGCTTGTAGAGGCCTGCTCTTCTGAGGACTGGTTTGACGTTGATCTTGCTCTCGCTAACAGCACTCAAGTTGTAGAAATAAATGCCGATTCCGGTAGCCTTCATGGTGATGACCAAGTCGGCCATTAGATCATTGATTGCAGAGAGAATCTCCAATAACTGGTTGTCAAGGATATCTGGTGTGATCTCGATGAGAAACACTATTCCTTCTTTGATTTCGAATTGTTTGTATTGATCCATGGTGACTGTGTTGTGGAACTTCACGAGCAAAGCGAGTGAAGTGAGTGAACTTACGTTATATGGCTGGTCTAGTTACCAATATCCAGAATTGTCTCAAGATCAGATCTGTTTGATGAGTGAAACTTGAGTATCGAAATACTCAGTTATTGACGTATAAATGAAGGATCGAAACACTCAATTATTGACGTATAAATGAAGGATCGAAACACTCAGTTATTGACGTATAAATGAAGGATCGAAACACTCAATTATTGACGTATAAATGAAAAATCTCAAGTAATGTTTCACAGGTAGCAATTGATCTAAGACAGTTCAAATGAAAGATCTCAACACTTCAATAACACTTCTCAATTTCAATACCAAACAGTATAATACAGTATTCAATGACTTTTAACGAACACTTCAATAAAACTTGATCTCAATACCAAACAGTCTATACAGTATTCAATGACTTTCAACAAATGCTTTCAATTTCAACAGTAGCCTCGGATATAGATGTTTAGACAACGTATGTCTTATGACCTTTTAATATGGTGGCTGGAGTCTGTATTATCCGTATTCAGGATGTGACTAAGGGTGTCATCAACAGTGGCAAAAGCTAAAGGTACTTTTTTACTGTCAATTAATTTTAAGGACTGTTCTGTTGATTCATGAGGAACTGGAAATATTGGATTTTCCAAGTGGGTAGTATACAAAGATTTCATTTCGCATGTATTGTCAGCAAATACATGAAATGTAGTAACGAATGAACTTGACGAGCGAACGAACTTCACGGGCTAAGCGAGTGAAGTGAGTGAGTGAACAAACTTTAGATAGCTGAACGACCAATATAATTACTGCAACCCAATACTGGAAAAGAGTCTATAAATGTCGTTGTATTTGATTGATTGATTTCTGTTTACATGGCCATCATACAAGAGATATAGTTATCATGATATGATAGATATATGAACACAATTGTTATACGAAGATACTCCACTGGAAACTCATACTGGGAACTGGATATTTTTATCCTAGATACTGGATATTTCTATCATATTAGATATTAGATATATCATGCTAAACATTAACAGGAAAACTCAATCATGTACTCGCTTCAATCGCTTTGCTCGTTAAGTTCGCTCACTTGTTCAGATCTATTTTATGAAGGTCCACTCATTCACTCACTTCACTCGCTTTGCTCGTTAAGTTCGCTCACTTGTTCAGATCTATTTTATGAAAGTTCACACACTCACTCACTTCATTCGTTCCACTCATTCAGTTCGTTGGCTCGTTCAGCCATCTCTATATAAAGTTTATTCACTCCCTCGCTCGCTCCACTCGCTTTGCTCGTGAAGTTCGCTCACTCGAAGTTCGTTCGCTCGTTCAGTTTTTTAATTTCCATGGCAATCCACTTCATCTTGATCCTCAACAGACAGGGCAAAGCAAGGCTTGTGAAATGGTTCAACGCCAATTACTCGCAGCGTGACAAGCAGCGGTATGTGCTGGACATCCACCGTCTCATAAGCTCGCGCGACACCAAGTACCAAAGCAATTTTGTGGAGTACCAACTGGTGAAGTTGGTGTACCGGAGGTACGCGGGACTCTACTTCATCACACTGATTGACTTGGCGGATTCGGAATTGCTGTATCTTGAGTCGCTACACTTTTTTGTGGAGGTCTTGGACTCGTACTTTGACAATGTGTGTGAGTTGGACTTGGTGTTTAATTTCTACAAGCTCTATGCGATATTGGACGAGATTTACCTTGGGGGTGAGTTTCAGGAGATTCTGAAGAAGAAGGTATTGGATCGGTTGGCTTACTTAGATGGGTTGGCTTGAGAGAGAATGGGAAGGGAATGGGAACGGAAGGGAAACGGGAATGGTGGTTGAGTGAAGAATGAGAATAGAATTAATCAGATTGAAATATGATTATTGATTGAGGAATGAGAAGGGTGATGAATAAGACTGAATAAGGGTGATGAATAAGAGTTCTGAATAAGAGTTCTGAATAAGACTACTGAATAAGACTGCTGAATAAGACTGCTGAATAGGAAGCATTCCAAATAAAAGGCATTCTCAATTAGAAGCATTCCAATGAACAGGCACTCTCAATTAGAAGCATTCCAATTAACAGACATTCTCAATTAGATCAAGGGACACATGGGAGTGATTGAAGTAATGAAACAATATGAAAACCACATATCAAAGAACACTGAACACAAGGATTGTGGACAGAAAACCGAATATCAAAATATACGAAGAAAATGAAGTTGAATTGAGTACCAGAAATCAGAATAAGGTCAGATTCAGAGATATGAATAAGTTCAGATCCAGAGATATGAATAACTGACCAAGAAACAAGAATAACTGACCAAGAAATAAGAATCAGTCTGACCCAGAAACAAGAATAATTCTAACCTAGAATTTACTGAAACAAATAGACATACTCAAGAAATATTTACTTGACGAAGACATAATGGAATTATCTAAATCAGAAAATACAGTTGAACACCCTCATACACCAAATACCACAAACTACATAACCTATCAGTCGTAGACACTGAAAGGTTATGAAGTCCGCCTTCCCATTTGGTACCAAGTGTAGTCACCCCTGTTCAATCTGATAAACCTCGGCCTAAACCTGTTTCATTTCCCTCCATTACTTTTATTTCTTTCCTCTATTTCCTTCCTTATTCTCCTTAAATGCTTTATTCTTTTAATTCGTTCTTACTCTTACTTTTCTTACTCTCTATCCTTTTCTTTTCTCTTCTTACTCTCTATCCTTGTCTTTTTTCTTACTTTCTCTATTCCTTCTCCTTCTATTCCTCTTCCAACTCTCTATTCCTTCTCCTCTTTTCATTCTCGTCCCAATTATAATACACTACCTTAATCTCTCAAGTAAGTTCAGTCACTCACTCACTCACTCACCAGTCACTCACTCACTCACTCACTCACTCACCAGTCACTCACTCACTCACTCACCAGTCACTCACTCACTCACTCACTCACTGACTCACCTCACTCGCTTCGCTCATGAAATTCGTTCGCTCGTGAAGTTCGTTCGCTCAATAACCCGCTCAATCGCACTATCCACCCTCACACCTTTACCCTCTCTCTCCACCAAGTCCCAAATCTTGGCCGAAACCTCTTCGATCGAATCGTTCTCAACCTCCAAAACCCGCACATTCTTGCCCTTGGCCAAAACCTCCAAGAACCTGGCCTTGACCTCAGCTTGAAACTCGACCTTTTCATAGCGCTCTTCACCAAAACCAGCTCGCGAGTTAATTGCATCCATGCTCAAGCTGAGAAATATGGTAAGGTCAGGCTGCGGCAATCCCACCTCCGCACCAAACATCCACGACACATCCTCAATGGTCTTCTTGGCCAAAGTATACGCCATTCCTGAGTAGAAGTAGCGGTCAAGCACCACAAACGTGCCGGCCGAAAGAAGTCGTTCTATCTCGGCCTTGAGTTCCCACCGGTTAGCTTGGAAAAGTAGGTGCAACGCGTGATCGTCCAAGTCCACGCTAGGATCCGTGAGGTACGCGTTGATGAGTTGTCCAATACGCGTTGTGCGATCGGGGAACTTGATGAGTGCGCCATCTAGGCGCTTACGGAGGATTTCCGCCTGTGTTGATTTGCCTGACCTGTCAAGGCCTTCAATGAGGATTAACTGTCCGCGCATATAATTTGAAACGGTATAGGGCGATAGTAGGTGTCAGGTTTTATTAATGGGGATCTGGACTCTTGAGAACCGAAGATAATGAAATAATGTGATAATTTAAATGATCAATTGAGTAAGAATAATCAAATGAATCAATATGAATAAGAATAATCAAATGAATCAATATGAATAAGAATAATCAAATGATCAATTGAATAAGAATAATCAAATGATCAATTGAATAAGAACAATCAAATGATCAATTGAATATGAATTGAACGATATTAGAAAATCGGATGAATCAATGTATGTGATTGAATCAATCAATCAATAAAAATCTATCTATCTATCAACCTGAAAAACTCCAATTCTCAGAATTCTACACGTATGTCAAAGGGAACATGACCGAAAGACTCATTGTGGCCTCATCAAACGGAGATACACCCTTCCCATTGTTCTGCTGTCCGTACTCACACACCGCAGGGCACAGCAGCACAATGCATACGGTACTCACACACGGAGGTCCAGCGGCTATCAAGTTCACACACTTTCAGTCTGAACGACGCTACTGAGACGGACAGTGAGGAAAAAAAAAGGAAGCGATGGGTTTTTATAGTTTGTGGTGTATGCAGGAGGTTAGGGCTGAACGAGCGAACGAACAAAAAGAGATAGCTGAACGAACGAGCGAACTGAATGAGTGAATACACTTCAAATAGGGCTAACTGAACGAACGAGCAAACTGAATGAGTGAAACGAATGAAGTGAGTGAGTGAGTGAACACACTTTAAATCGGGCTAACTGAACGAGCTAACGAACTGAGTGAGTGAAAAAATAGATAACTGAGCTACCGAATGAACGAATGAGTGAAAATGATCACTGACCGACCGAATGAATTGAATAGCGAATTAAGTGAGTGAGTGAAGTTTTACATCTAGAGATAACTGAGTCAGTGAGTGAACAATCATGTAGATAACTGATCGCGTGAAGTGAGTTAGGGAGAAAATGAAGGGTAGTTAGGTGAGCCTATTGGTTGGAGATTTGAGTGTGCTCAGGGTGGGAGAGGAAGAAAGAAAAGATTTGATAATAAGTGAATAAGTGATAATAAGTGATAACAAATGAAAGAATAAGTGATCTTAGGTGAAAGAGAAGAAGTGATCACAAGTGGTGTGTAAATACAAGCATGTCATCGGCACATCGGCTGGAATAATGTCGGTATGTCGCACTTCGGTCGGCGACATATGAAAGCAGATTTGCCCGAAATAGCCTCCGGGCTTCCAAAAGCATAGAAGTATATCAAACAGCAGGAAAAATACAAGATGACCGGTACTTTTATGGATTATGTAAGGTTCTGGTAGTGATCAAGAACTGAGGAGGATCAAGAACTGAGGAGGATCAAGAACTGAGGAGGTGTTTGTATGCAGAGTATAATCACAAACTCAGTCATTCCACTTACTTTACTCACTCACTCATTCCACTTACTTTACTCACTCACTCATTCCACTTACTTTACTCACTCACTCATTCCACTTACTTTACTCACTCACTTATTCCACTTACTTTACTCACTCACTCATTCCACTTACTTTACTCACTCACTCATTCCACTTACTTTACTCACTCACTCATTCCACTTACTTTACTCACTCACTCACTCACTTCACTCGCTTCGCTCGTGAAGTTCGGTGAGCAAGTCATAATCTATCTCAAATCATCACGAAGTAGATGTACAAGTTAATCATATCCTATTCTCTAATATAAAGTATCAGGAAGTAGAAACACAAATCATAACTTATAAGAGGATTACCGAATAAATTTTCTACCTTCGCATTCTTCATGCATCTCACATTCCATTCTTTCTTTCTACATCTTGCATTGTTCATTCTCACTCGCTCAGCTTCTTTATATAATGTTTGTTCACTCACTCACTCATTCATTCGTTCAGTAATCTCCATTTATAATGTAAGTTCACTCGCTCACTCACTTCACTCGCTTTGCTCGTGAAGTTCGTTCGCCAAACACCAGAATACTGAAACTGAATAACCGGTGAAGCATCGGGCGATATGGTGCAGATATTGACGTGCAAAGTACAGAAGAATTCGCTTCGACAGGGCACAAAACTATAATGCACGTATTGACGTGAGGAGCTAAAGGGGAGGAAGGAGTAGTGAGATGTGGAAGGAGTAATGAATAGTGAGTATGTGTGTGTGTGTGAATAGTAAGAGTGTGAATAGTAAGAGTGTGAATAGTAAGAGTGTGAATAGTAAGAGTGTGAATAGTAAGAGTGTGAATGTGAGAATAGTTAGTACTAGTTCGTAGACAAAAAAACAAGTAGTATATTGTCTTGTCAGAATTACGCACTTGTTAACCTTTGGTGCATATTATTTATTCTAGTGCTCTTCGGCTAATCCACCTTTCCTTACTGCTTATCCAACCGTCGTTCAAGCGTTCTCGTTTGGCGTGGTCCTACTCATCTGCCAAAACATATGCAGGAAACGCCAAAAGCCGGCTTCTTCGGCTGTGTCATATCATGACCAGTGGGCTCACAAAAGAAGCCGGCGTGCGGCCGAGGATAAGAGGAGGGGACGGGGAGGGAAGGGGAGGGATCTAATGGAAGAGGAGGATAATGAGGAAAAGGAGGGAGTGAAATGAGAAAAGCCGAAGGAACATGACTGGGAGAATGAAGAAAGTAGTGAAAATAGCTACAGGAAATAAGAAGGAATTTGGAAATAAGGAAATAAGGAAATAAGGAAATAAGGAAATAGGAAATAAGGAAATAGGAAATAAGGAAATAGGAAATAAGGAAGAGGCATAGAAGAGACATAGAAGGAACAGACTGAAGAAACAGACCAAAGAAACAGACAAAAGAAACAGACAAAAGAAACAGACAAAAGAAACAGACAAAAGAAACAGACTGAAGAAACAGACTGAAGAAACAGACTGAAGAAACAGACTGAAGAAACAGACAAAAGGAATAGACAGTAGGCATACATACCACTTAGCAACACCAAAACACCACAAACACACGTAACAAACTCTTCCTAACGCCTAGAATAAAAGGACTTTGTAGTATGGTAGCAACTAAGAATGAAGGCTGAGATCACCTCAGGTCAATTCGTAATGTGCACAATTAGTTTCAGGTTTAATTTTTCACAACAATTTCACTAAATTAGTTTCACAATCGCAATATTCAATCGCAAAGTTGATTGCAATGTTGATTAATTGCAGCACTTTAGTACTTTTGCGTCACCATATACATTCAATTGGTGTCCATAATACATGTATGTGTATAATGCAATTTTATATCATCAGTAGGGTAATTGTTCACTATACAGTCACCTTACTCTTTCCTTCCCATCTTACTCAATCTGCCATTACCCTGTGTTCTCCCACTCCTACATAACCGTACCTAAATCACTCCTACATTACCGTGACTAAATCGCTCCTACATTACCGTGACTAGATCACTCCTACATTACCGTGAATAAATCACTAAATCACTCACTTCACTCGTGAAGTTCGTTCGCTCGTGAAGTTCGTTCGTTCGTTCCTTTTCTCAGCCCCCAACTTTTTAATCATTTTTACAACACTCATGTCGGTCCTGGTGTTAACAAGTACGCACATCCATCCCTCTCTTAGTTCCCACTAACAAACAGTCGGGTCCAGCCCCAACGTCGCCTTCTACGCGTGGAAGTTGCACGAAACACGGTCAGCAGAAGTCACCGTGGTCAGCAAACGCTCCCGCACTGAGGTCACCTTCAAACTGGCCTCACAGGAACATCGCTTCCGTCCCAATCACACATACCAGCAGCTCGCAAAGGTGCCGCGCCAACCATTCGATGTGGTGATTATAGCATGCACACTGCTCCAGCTGATTCTGCTGTTGATCACCGAGGCTGCGCCCTTCTTGACACCCGAAACACTCTTGGTGGTGGAATCCACAAACTACGTCAACCTCGAGCCGTTCGTACTGCTCAGCTTGCCCCAGGGAGTAAAATGCCCGGTGGTTTCCATCATGCATGAACTTGACATACGGCCCGTGGGACCGTCGACATTTGCGTTTGTCAACCGGTGCCCGCACGAGCCTCGTGTCTACATTGGCACGTCGCTGGGCGACGCACGTGAGATCCAGAGCAACCGCAATTACCAGCGTTTTGCAAAGTTGTGGGCCGCAGTGCAGAACTCGAGGTCTTCCGGTAGCTTGACAGTGATCAAGACACTCAACACGAAGGAGTTCATGACCTACCAGTGGAAGTTGGCACTTCCGGCAATCGTATTCCACCTGTTATCGGTGGTGTTTGAGTCAGACACGCCGACTAAGCTCACACAGCAGATCTTGTGCAAGCCATTGGTCACTGGGCTCATTAACGAGGTGTTCCGCATCATCAAGAAGATGGACTGCAAATTGGTCAAGGGATATGAGAACGAAACCAACTTGGTGCAGAATGAAATCAACACATACAAGGCTGTTGCGGTTCTGGGCCAATTCCCAGAGTACTTCCATGCCAATAGGCTCTTCTACAGCTTCTACCACAAGCACAGCGTGGAGACCGACTTGTTGTTGTTGCAGCCCATTCTCCTCGGCGATGACAACGGCATTCGGACCCCGTACCTTGAGAACCTCTATTCTATCATGTGTCAGTTGGTCAAGATCAACCAAGATGGAAAGAGCGTTTTTTTCGAGCGCAAGGGCAAGAGCCTCCCCAATGTTGCGGCCTTGAGTGTTAGTGACAAATCAGAGGAGCTTTCTCAGCTCGAGCTGCAGCTCCGCGCGGGGCAGCTGCATGTTCTGCAGCTCAACGAGGACATTTCCAAGAACGACACCCGGCTCCAATCTATTTTGCTTCAGATCACCGAGGCCGAGCTGCAGCTCCGTGCTGCAGAGAAACGGGCGCAATCTGCTTTGGCTGCGCAAGGTTCCGCAGAACTGGCTTTGGAGAAAACAAGGGAAGAGACGAGAGTGTTGGAGAGGGAGAGAGAACAGGTTGAGAGGGAGAGAGAACAGATTGGGAGGGAGAGAGAACAGATTGGGAGGGAGAGAGAACAGGTTGAGAGAGAAAAAGTACAGATTGAAAGGGAGAGAAAACTGATGGAGAGGGAGAGAGAACAAATGGAGAGGATGAGAGAACAAATGGAGAGGATGAGAGAATCTGAGAGGGCAAAAGAAAGAAGTGATAAAGAGAGTGTGAGTACTCGAGCCCCGGACACCCCTTCTAATTTTGCAGACTATGCGAATATTGTGGTGTATGACGACCTGCCGAAGCCTAAGGGTGATGTTCCTCCACATCAGCAGTTTGGGGGGAATGCACAGCTGTACAATCCCAATTTTACTCCGGGAAGCCAGAATCAAAGTGGACAGAATGGACAGAATGGGCAGGGCTCACAAGGTCCAGGTCATAATGGACAGGGCTCACAAGGGTCGGTTCAAAGTGGTCAAGGTCAAAATGGTCCAGGTCAAAGTGGTCAAAGTCAGAGTGGTCCAGGTCAAAATGGCCCCGGTCAAAATGGCCCCGGTCAAAACTTTTCTAACAACCCCAGTCAAAACTTTTCCAATGGTCCTAACGGATACTTTCCTTCTGTCAACGGAAATGCCTTCCCTCCAAACGGTCAGCCCTACCCTCCAAACCCTAACGCCTTCAACACCCCACACAACTACTCCAACCCCACGCTCGCAGGCCCCTACAATAAACCAATGTCCAAGAGCGCAAGCTACTCCGGCAACGCAGACCAGATCCCTCCTCATGGACTCCCCTCCAACGGCATGCCTGTGGGCCAGTTTCCTCCCCACTTACGTGGCTACGAACTGAGGGACAGCATGGTGTCGAACATCAACAGGTACCAGCACCCACCTGGTCCACGTCGTGTGCAGTCGGGAGCAAGCTACTATGATCTTGGTAATACGCCCTCCTTCAACAATGCCGCGCCAATAGACCCTTTCCTCGAGCTGCGCTTCAAAGCCAATCCAAAGAAAAACAGACGCTCGGCCTTCCCTTCCATGAGTGGCAACTTTGACGGTATGGATGTGGGTGGGAGAGGTGGCATGCCGCAGCCTGGTCAACCCCAGAAGCACCGTTCTATGGGTCCGTCCTCTACTGGGCCCAACTCGCCGCCCCCGATTCAGACGAGGCTGATGTCCGTCAACCTTTTGCAGCCCCCGGCTCAAAACACGCTGCTGGGCTCGAGCACCCAGACCTATGATACTCCCAAGACCGAGGATGAGCCGGTGCACAGCTTTTCGATGGCAGTTCCAGAAGCTTCACCGGTGCCATTGGGGACTGTGGCGAAGTCTGAGCCGAAGAAGAAGAGGGGATTGTTTGGGAAGAAGAAGGGTTGAGCGAGCGAACGAGTGAAGTGAGTGAGTGAGTGAGTGAGTGAGTGAGTATGAATGTGAACAAACATTTGATATCAACAAGTGCTATATGAGAGTGAATTTGAACTATGAACAAGTACTTTGACATCAACTACTATATGAGTGAGTGAGTATCAACTATGAGTACTCTTCATACCAACACGTCTCTCTAATCACAAGACAAATCACGAAGAACCCGTCTCTTCACGATCTGCCGCTCGGTACAGTCCGTCCGTACTCCTCGACCGTTTCCTGAGTATCGCGTCTCCCGTTGACGGCTAGTGTCTTCGACAGCTATCGAGTGCTAATAGATTTGGTGTTCACTCTGACGCGGTCGTATTCCGACTGGTATAGCAGTCATTGAGTGTGGTTTTACTATTCCATCATTGAGTGGTCTTTATTTTTCAAGGGTATTACTTGAGTATTATAGATTTGGTGTGTGGTGTACCACTGATCCGCGCAATAACTCGGTGTATATTCCACTAACGTATGGCTAATCTGTGTTCATCATAGAGGATGACTAATAAGAGCTACTGTAGATATATCTATTGTACTTTATGTAGTACGAGTGCGCATACAGAAGCACTAAAGTGTAACGTCCTCGTTTTTGTGCTTTTTGTGGTGAGTTGTAGTGTAAGCTTGTGACGAAAACTCGTATAGTCCACAGCATAAAATCTGTTCGTGTTTATAACTAAATCCACACCACCTTCAAAATCGACGGGGATCTTCGTCACATCTGTGCTTTACTATTCTTTTTTACATACGTGTATTACTATACAGGAGGAAAATTATCTACTCACATGAGCATAGGTTTACCATGTTAGTATCAAATTAAAAACCCCCTCTACAAACAATGCCTTCCTCCTCCTATTCTGAACCCGACCCGCGTTCCACCGGGCATATGCTAGAGGCGTTACTTTTTTTTTTTACATAGATGTATTACTATACAGGAGGAAAATTCTCTACTTCCACGAACACGATGGCATTATCTGACGTCATCCTCCACTAGTCCTTATTTTAACCCAACTCAACAAGAAAGTCCGCGATAGTTTAGTGGCTAGAATTACCGCTTGTCGCGCGGTAGACCGGGGTTCAATTCCCCGTCGCGGAGATTCCTTAGCGCAAGTGGTTTAGTGGTAAAATCCAACGTTGCCATCGTTGGGCCCCCGGTTCGATTCCGGGCTTGCGCATTTTTTTGAAATTGTGATATTTTTGCAAGCAGTGGTGAAGGGCGACATATAAAGACAGCAAGTATTGAAGGTACAGCTAATTGAAGGCAGTATAAAGATAGCTAGTAAGGCGCTTTTCAAGACAGCCATGAAAGATAGCTAGTAAGGCACTTTTTAAGACAATCATGAAAGATAGTTAGTAAGGCACAGCTAATTGAAAGCACCTTTTACATACAACGAAATTAATTTATGCACCTGATGGACACTTGACTATGGCACGGCTAACTTGACCCCACAAGAAACGGCTGAACCTCAAGAGGCTGACTTGAAGTACCTCTTCTCATCACTCAATCCTTCTTTCTTTTCCCTCTCCCTATTCCCTCTATTCTCATTCTGTACCCCGGAAAATCTCACATGCATTACTAAGCACTTTATAAATCTATAAATCGACTGACATTTCTTTATCCTTTATCCTTTATCCACACCAACATGCCTGATAAGTTCATCCTCCATTGGTACGTATAGTAAGAGTTGGGTTCCACTCATCCAATTCGCACCCCCAAAACTAACATGCAGGCTTGACGAATCCAGAGCTCACAGAATTGTGTGGCTCTTGGACCTTCTCCAGCTCGATTACGAAGTTAAGATCTACCTCCGTAAAAACTACAGGGCCCCCAAGGAATTGTACGAAGTTTATCCATTGGGTAAATCGCCTGTCTTGGAAATTATCCACGAAGATGGAACCAAGATCACTCTTGCAGAGAGTGGTCATATCATACAGTACCTTGTCCGTAACTACGACACGGAGAAGATTCTCACACCTTCCAATCCCAAGGAGCAGGAAAGAGTGGACTATTACTTGCACTACACTGAGGGTAGTCTCCAGGCCCACATGGTGTCGATCTTGATCAACCGTGTTGCCGTTGAACAAGCACCGTGGGGTGCAAAGTGGTTGGTTTCTGCAATCACGGGTAAAATCAACCTGAGCTACTATACGGCAGAGTTGGACAGGCACTTGAAGTTTTTGGACGACGAATTGGCAAAGAACGGGCCGGAGTTTTTTGTGGGCAAGCAGTTGACTGCGGCTGACGTCATTCTTGAGTTCCCAATTCATGATAAGCTCTACGAGGAGGGAACGGGTCTCGTTGACTTTTCTGGCCGCAACCAGGACATGAATGCGAAGTATCCTAATATTTTGAAGTGGTGCCAGAGTATGGACAAGCAGCCCAAGTTGAAGGAGCTGTATGCTATGATGGAAAAGAAGGTCCGGGAGTATAAGGCTGGTTCCGCAAGGCTTTAGTTCACTTCGCGAACGAACTCCACGAGCGAAGCGAGTGAAGTGAGTGAGTTAGTGAATAAACATACTCATATATAAATGAATAAATGAGTGAACATACTCTTATATAACTGAAGGAGTGAATATGTAGATAATAAAGTGAATGAGTGAATGAGCATAGTATATCTATATACGATTCATATTTTGTTGATAAGGGTTCCTCTCTGTTATAACCTATATTATGCTTTGGTATTCCTTGTATGCTTTTCGACTAGATCGACTTCCTAGATCTGGCGTATTCCAAATGTATATCCAAATTAATATAATAATTTGTTCGATCTCGTTTCATGAGTAAATATATTACTCCCCCTACATCTTCATCACCTCACCGAAATCACACAATTAACCTACAGTTCTCTTCTAACTCATTAACCTGTGGTTCTCCCATTCACTCATTAACTACACTTCTTTCATTCACTCAATAACTACACTTCTCCTATTCACTCATAAACTACACTTCTCTACCTCCTATTCACTCACTCACTCACTTCACTCGTGAAGTTCGTTCGCCATGAACCTTTCTTTTATTACTCCATCTAATGACCTCCTTTTCAACCCCTCTTTTGGAAATACCATGACAGGAAAAAAGGACTGTAATCTCCGAACCCGTCACCAAAACGGTGCTCTCAAGCAAGAACTGCTCGAAATAGCCCTGTAGTTCTCTAACAAAGTTTGCTCGCCCAAGCCGTTGCTCACCAACATCTTTTTCGGCATTCTTTTTAACCCCTTTTGCAACCATCCACTATTGCCCACAAGCACTTTTGACCCCTGCAAATCTATTTTCAGGATCGCGCACCTTCGTATGTAAGGGGTCGGGCTTCCTTGCGTCATGTCTTCATGGTGCTCTTGCTTACAGGACTGTTTCTCTTTTGAGCCCACACACGTGACCCTCAATATACTTTTTTCTCCACCAATAACAAGCACCAGTATGGGCAGATCCTTCTACGAGAACGACGGCGAGCTCATTGTGAGCAAACCTGGGGCACCAACCACACAGATCTCCGAAAAGTTGGAGCGTGAGGAGTCGCCCAATGGAAATATCGCTTTTGTCGATGGCATGGGTGTGCGCACCACTCCGTACTTGGAGAAGTACGTTAACAAGCTCAGAATGGTGACACACGACAAGTTGGCCTTGTTTGAAACAGAATTGGGCTCGGCAACCTCTGCTGCCAGTAACGAGTTTAATGCTTTGGCGCAGGACATTCAATCCACTATTAAGGAGCCTGTCTTGCCCAGTCTTATCTACATATTGACCTTGTCTTTGACAGGATCCATCATAGCGAGAAACAGAAGCTTGCCGGTGAGGTTTGCTTTGCCCACGGCAATTGCTGCTGCATCCACCTCTCAGCTCATGCCACGTACGTACGACACGTTGGTGGCCAAGTACAATGCATGGGAGAAGAAGACCTTGCCTGAGGTTAACCAGCTGAGGCAGGAAATGTGGAGGGGTTATTACACGCATAAGAATTTGGCTCTGGACTATGTTGGTGATGCAAATGTGGAGTTACAGAAGATGGTCCGTGATGCTAGAATTTTTATGGAGAAGTTGTTGGAGGATTAGGCCGACGAACGAACTTCACGAGCGAAGCGAGTGAAGTGAGTGAGTTAGTGAAGTGAGTGAGTGAGTTAGTGAAGTGAGTGAGTGAGTTAGTGAAGTGAGTGAGTGAGTTAGTGAAGTGATAGAGTGAGTGAAGTGAGTGAGTGAGTGAAGTGAGTGAGTGAACTAACTGGAGTGATTGACTGACAGGGTTAGTGACTGACTCAGTAAGTGAGTGAGTGAGTAAAGTAAGTGGAATCACTGACTGACTGACTGAGTAACTAACTGACTGAACAATATACGTAGAAAAAATTGAACGAGTTAGTGAACATTATATGTAGAGATGATTGAACGAATAAGTTAACATGTCAACTAAGACAAACTTAGCCATCTCGAGCTTACTTACTATCCTTCTCAATAGACAAAAAATGGAGCCTCCCACACCATACTGAGTATCATGTCATACACACTGTGTTCTTCCTATTCACATCCTAAATCATAAAAATCGTAATACTAAAAGTTCATACTCAAATTATCCACACTCATTCAAATCCGTAAACTATATCTACCTTTTGTTCATTCAGTTCATTTAATATTTTGGTCTATTTTCACCATTTTTTTAAAAACTTTCTTATCTATTGTCTTCCATCATTTACAAATACTAATTTCTTTCAAATACATGCATCTTCCCCATCTCACCTTTTCCCTCCTCACAGTCATCACTGCTCACCTTTACCTCCTCAGTCATCACTGCTCATCCCTACATTAACCCTAGTATATCCCCCGTCGTGTATACAAACGCACCGGCACCAACAACCAACAAGAAACAGTCCAAGAGGCCCAACAAACGCCGCTTGCGATTCTCACCGGCCGATAAGGCAGGGTCCACTGTACAACATGCCTTCAAGTGCAACACAGGTGGATACATGTAAACCAAAGGAATGCATGCAAAACATCCAATGAAGGAGACAAACCGGTCCAAATTCTTGCCCCCAATAAGCGCAATGAATGCTGTGACAAGCACAAACCCGAACCGAAACGCACTCTTCGTCCACTTGACCCGCACAGACCTCTTTCCCGTGCCCTTGATCAACTTCGATTCCACTAGACGGATTGCAGGGAAAAGCTGAAGAGGTGTGGAGAGCAAGATTGCCAATGAGTAGAGGAGCTGGATCATAATGACAAAAGGCGAACCCTGCGGAAGATTGAGGAGTATCACCGTCTGGATATGCGAGCCAAAAGTCAAGTAGCCGAGAGTGCCAATGCCAATGAAAACAACCGAGATTATCGAAAGTACACCCCCCAAAACCGCGGGGAAATGGTTGGGGTACACCATTGACTCCTGGATCGGTATGATGAGGCCGATACCCTCAAATGCAAAAATGGCCACGCCAATGAAGACGGAAAATTCACTCTTGTTGAACAAATACTCGATATGTGGGCCAAACGCACCACCGTTGGTCACCAACCACTCGTAGCACAAGAAGTAGATAATGGTGATCAAACCCACCATGATGAAGAGGTTTGCCAACACCGACAGGAGCGAGAGACGCGTGATGTCGCGGATCAACGATAACGGTGCCAATATCACCACCTGTATTGCAACATACCAGTAGGCCGGAAGAACCCACCCACAGGAGTTCCTTACGAATGCGCGTAGGTTCTCACTAGTGAACACAATGTAGGCAGCCACGAAACCGATTTGCGAAACCACAATCGACGTCAAGATCAACTGCTGAAGCCACGTCCCATAAAGACGGTACCCGATATCAGCAAAACTCAGCACTTTGGTGGCTATCTTCGAAAACACAAGTACCAAGTAGCACCAATACGAAAGAAGTCCAAAGATGAGCAAAGTCACAATGGAAAAGGCCAATCCACCGCTGGCAAATGCACGCGGCAAGAACAACACACCCGTGCCCACAAAAGCCTTCAACAATAGGAAAAATGCCTTCTTGTCTGTAGCTGTACCCTTTCGGTTAATATAGTTATAACTTGCGCTGTTTTCAATAAGCAAAAGATGCTCGTCATGGTGGGGAATCACTGACGCATAGTGACAAGCCACATCGTCATCATCTTCCAAATTTTCACCAGCAAAATGACCATAAACACTCAAAAACTCCACGAAGTTGGCTGTCAAATTGTTAGGTTTGCGCTTGCGAGATGCCATGAACTCACGCCGGAACCCTCCGGGAACATTGAGCATGCTGGCGGTGGAATCCCGGCGTTCATGCAGAGCATACAGCGAAAACAGAGAAAAGCTGTGCAGGCGTTTCACCCTAGGGGCCAGGCTCAACTTGGCCAAATCACGAGTGATATCAGCACCTTCACTGTTGATATCCGGTACTTGCTTGGAGACCTGCTCAAGAAAGCGGTTGCGTTCGTCATCGTTGTCCAGATCAGATTCGATAGCCTCCTCTGTGGCATCTTTGCGGAAGGGCATTTTGGACCCCAATGGTGATCCAGCATAGGGCAGCGCGGAGAATGATCCAAAGCGCGAGCCATGTGGCAGTGCAATGGGCAGCCTGGAGAGTATTGCAATTGACCTGCGTCGGTTCTGATTTGTGGCCATGACAGTTTTCTTATCTTATCTTTAATTTAATTATATAGATAAAGTAGTTTTAAGAACAAGTACCAATTGATTATAAAGTGAATATAAAGTGGCTCTTTGGCCGAGTGGTTAAGGCGGTAGACTCAAGTTCTACTATCGTAAAGATGCAGGCGTTCGAACCGCCTAGGAGTCATTATTTTTTAAATTCTATTTTGGCGTTTTACACAGACTCGACCCAAACACCCTTCTGTTATTATGCTCTATGCTACATGCTCATAAGATTAATATGATATCTGCATTCACTGCATTAATTTTGTTTTAGCTGTTTTTGTTTTACAGAGTCGATCCACCCTACAGTTTTCTCAATCAAATTATGCTCTATGCTACATGCTCATATAATTACTATGCTATCTGCATTCACTGCACTCTTTCTTTTCGTATTAGTTGTTTTTTGTTATTCCTGTTGGATCCTTTTCCAATTAGTTCCTTTTAATTTTCACTTCCCATTGACTCACGGATAGCCCAACTTCTCTGCAGCCCCCTGGTGCCCCAATTCGTACGCCTTCTCATACCATTCGGTTGGATCGCCGTTGGCACATCCGGTCTCACACATTTCGCCCATGTGAACCATGGCATCTGCCGAGTTGAACTCCTTAATTGCACGCTCACACCACATCACTGCTTTCTCAGGGTGGGGACGTGGGATGTGCTTCGAGTCACCGTCAGATCCCTTCATGAACCATCTGCTGAGACCCAACATAGCGTCAGGGTGTCTGCGGAAAGGTAATGCTGATGTGGCGGCCTTCAAGTACCATTGAATGGACTTGCTGGCGTTGCTGGGACGATTCAATTCTCCATACTCGTAAACATTTCCCAACTTGACCTGCGCAAGCAAGCAGCTTAACTTGGCCGACTTGTTGTAGTACGTAAGTGCCTTTGCATAGTTGACAGGTGCCAACACAAGAGACTCCTTGATGAAGGTGTCCTCTGTGGTGAGGTCGCCTGGGTATATGCCTTCGTAGATCTTACCCAACTGGTACAGCGCCAAGCCCACCACCTCCTCAAGCTCCTCCTTATCCTCGTCATCCAACTCAATATCGCGAGAGTCTACATTAGACAAATCGCGCAAATATCTGAAGAACTTGGTGGAGCGGATCGCGGGCACATTGAGGTAGAGCATCGCAATCTTGTAGATTGCACGATTGTATCCCTTAGCTGCCTTCTTGTAATACCACAATGCCTTTTCAAACTCATTTTCATACTCGTGCTCGTACATATCACCTATCTTGTACAACGTCTTAAAGTCGTTTTCGTTCAACTCCAAGCACTTTTCAAAGTACGTCATGGCCAACGGCACATCCTTTTTGACGCCGAA
Organism: Kodamaea nitidulidarum; assembly: GCA_030674215.1. Classification (NCBI taxonomy): domain Eukaryota; kingdom Fungi; phylum Ascomycota; class Pichiomycetes; order Serinales; family Debaryomycetaceae; genus Kodamaea; species Kodamaea nitidulidarum. Next base: position 15,378 of record JAJLWI010000122.1, on the reverse strand, counting down.
ATCTTGGTTGTACATGAAGAGATACTCTTGCTTCAATAAGCATGCGTACGAGAAGTACACCTCATACTTGACATCAGGATCTTCTTCCTTACCACTCTCGATCTCACGCAACAACTTCAACAAGTGTGTCACCAGTGATTTCACAAAAAGCGCCTTGTTGTGCGAGACTTGATCCGAGGGAATGGGCTCACCCTTGATGTTCATGTATGCGTAAAGTTTGTAGTTGGTGGCCATCATCAACATCTTCACCCACTTCAACCGGTACACGATCGACTTGTTTCCAAGTGCAATGATCTTACGCAACTCCACAAAGTCCGCAATCTTTTTGCGGATGGTGGAGTCTTGCACATTAGACCACGGCCGCGGTGGAGACCGCACCCCTTGGTTCATACCATTCATGCCAGATGCCATGCTCATGTTCATGCCTGGGTTCATATTCATACCATTCATACCCGGGTTCATATTCATGCCGTTCATTCCTGGGTTCATATTCATACCGTTCATGCTAGGGTTCATGTTCATCCCCATCATGTTCATGTTCATGGCGCCCATGTTGCCCATGTTGCCCATCATGTTGACACTCGTCATACTAGGGACCCTTTCAAAAGCCATTGGGTTCGGTTGGCGGTACATGTCGGCAGTACTAGCCGCACTGAAGTTCATCATGGGCTGAGCATACATATCGTTTGCTGCCATGGGCTCCATCATCGGCGTGGCCGGGAAAGAGCTGATCAGCATCGACAGCCTCATGTTCTTTTTCCTTCTATTTGGACTAGTGGCACGGCTCGCGGCAAGGCTGGTGTCACGGCTTCCTCTGACTTTTTCAGGCAGAATGCCTCTTCCAGTACGCGCTTCGTCTGGTTTACGGCCCAATACACTCATCCTCTCCGCACGCTCCAGTGGAGAAGTCACCTTGAACTTGCTAGACCCATTGCTTTGGATCGAGTTGAGTGAGCCGGAAGAGTGGGCTCTTTGCAAGGACTCGTCTGTGGAGTTTGGCGTGGGCAATTGCGCAGCCTTTGCGTCATCCTCAAAGAAGAAGTTGCCCTTTGAAATCTTGACGTCCTCGTCACTGTTGTTGGTGGAGTTGATGTCAAGTGCCGTTGTCGTATTCTTGTACTCTTCCATGAACTCAGCAGGCAAAGGCGAATCAGTATTGTTTGGAAGGGGCTCAGCTTGAAGATCCGGTTGTGGAGAGGCAGGCACATCGGTTTGAAGACCTGGTGGTGGGACCTGTGCCTGGGTCTGTGCGAGCTGCAACTGTTGGATCTGCATCTGTAATTGCTGGAGTTGGACCGGAGTCATCATCTGGAGGTTCATCCCCATGGGCGGCATCATCGGCTGTCTTGCACCGTAGCCTCCCATATACATCTGCTGGTACTGCTGTTGCATCTGGAACTGCATCTGCTGCTGCTGCATCTGCTGTTGCATTTGGGCCTGTTGGCGCTGTTGAGCAACACTGGCATAGTACTGTCTCCATTTCTCGTAGTACTGCTTCTGCTTGGCCTGTCTTTCGTCTTCGTCCTCGTCAGACGTTCCCGACAGATCAAACTCAGAAGAATCAGTGTAGTCGGACTCAGCAGACTTCTTCTCGGAGTCGCGTGTCTCGGGGTTTTCCATGGCAAGCTTTTTGCCCTTGGGCTCCTTGAGTGTTTCCGAGCGATCGAGCATCTTCTCCGGCGACCCAGAGGGGGTTATGAAGGATGCGTCCGGAACCGAAACAAACTCGTCTGACACTTCCTTCATTGTAGTGGAATTTGGCATGGGAGAGGCGATCTCGACTGATTCTGGGACATTAAGCGCATCGGCGGGCAAATCCTGGTTGGGCACCGAGTTTTTGGCACCGAAATGGGTGGGATTCGGCTCGTACGTGGTGCTCTCGAGCGGAACACCTGTGGTAGCCGCACCAAAAGAAGTGGTGCGATACGGAGAGGGTGCTGTAGGAGACTTCTTTGATCTGATTTTGTTGTTGACGAGATTAGGGGAGTTTGAGCCATTCATCCCAGGGTACTTTTCGTTGTATGTCTTTGGACTTTGTTTGTCTTTGGGAGTGTATGCTGTGTTGTAGGGAGAGTAAGTAGGAGTGTAAGTAGCTCTTGGGAAGTCACCTGTGGAGATTTCTGGTGTGCGATCTTTGAAAACGTTTGTAGTGTTGGTCTTAGTGAAGTCGTTGGAGCTCTTATTGAAGTCATTGGAGGTTTTAGTAAAGTCGTTGCTCTTTCCGAAATCATTGCCCTTACCGAAATCATTTCCCTTACCGAAGTCATTGCCTTTACCAAAGTCATTGCCTTTACTAAAATCATTTCCCTTACTAAAATCATCCTTCATGTTCCCCGGATAATCATACTGCTTAGTGGTTGAGTAGGCACCCCTATCATCACGGAGTCGATCGAAACTGCTCGGAATCGTCTTTGGGGTAAACTTTGGAGTCACATTCTCCAGATAGTCCGAATCCTGTCTCGAAATATCCTGTCTTCTTTCCGGTGAAATGCTTTTGTGATCGGAAGACACGTTTGCTGGATGGCTACCGGCCTGCCGGGTTCCCGGGGAGAAACTGTTTACCAGAATCTCTGATGGACGATTTGTGTTCAAATCGGGTCTCGGGTTGAAACCACTGCCCAATTGATTTTTCTCGGGATGAATCGAGATCCGACCCTTGTACACCGAACCATTACTTCCCGGATCCAACGAGTAAGAACGTTCTCTCAGCAAGCCGGCATTGGGCGTCGGAGGCTGCGGTAACTCTCTTTCCTTTTTAGGCGGCAGAGGAACAAAGTTGGGCCTTGGGTCGGGTTTCAGATCAACATCCTCTTTGAAACTCAGACTCATCAGTGAGGTGCGCTGGCGTAAAAGACGCAATTTATTCCGTCTCTTGTCTTTTGGAAACGCATGCAGCTCGTTCAGCGTGTGCAGCAGGTCTGAATACGCCAGGAAATCGCTACCCGTAAGCAGCAGATTTGGATAGTGGGACTTGGGGTTTGAAGATGATGATCCTTGACCAAAACGACTAAGGCGATTGTTTGCCTTTTCAGCCTTCAATTTGTCCAATAAACCCATTTGTGAGAAGCCTGCTAGTAGTAGCCTGCTAGTAGTATGCTGCTAGTGGTTCGAAAATATTGGCCTCTTGTTCAGATATAAACAGGCAAACTTTTTCGCTTCTAAAAATGGCGACAGGGATGAATATATATGTTCACAAATTTGCTTCTACGAGGCGACACAAAACACAAAGAATGTACCCGGCTATCGACAGCTTTAACGTCTGATGTGCTGGAAAGTGGCACCAAGACGTTGAAGTTTCTCTCTCTCTATGAAACCAAATGCTGGTGCTTATTTAGCCACATCGGGAAGTTTACAAACATTATGGGTGTAGGCGAAATCCAGTGCTGGGGACTAAACAGCCGCCCGGGATGGATGGTATTGTGAACACTTGGAACAAGTCGTGTAGGACTTGAGACATGTTTACCGGCCTGCATGAAAATATGGCTAACGAATGGAATTTCTCGATGCCCTCCGAAATTCCTTCGGTTACGGTGTGATAAGGTGCATGGCCGGAGCCACCGCATTAAAATGTACTCGTGGTTTTAGAGTAAAATTTCGTCTGTTTAAGTCATCACGTTAGAACAATTAGAGGTATAAGTGGGGTGTTTGCATACGAGTGCTATTAGTGTTGAGACAAGTTCTATTAGTGTTGAGACAAGTTCTATTAGTGTTGAGACAAGTGTTATTAGTGTTGAGACAAGTTCTATTAGTGTTGAGACAAGTTCTATTAGTGTCTAGCCTTTCTAGTATACAGTGTCTGAAATTTTTAGTATACAAATATTTAGTGTACTTTTCCAGTATACAAATATTTAGTGTACCTTTCTAGTATATCAGTGGATACCTTTTTAACACCCTTTAAAATTAATACCCCTTTAGTTCACTCTGTGATTCCCTTCTTGTGCAGAATGTATACCCTTGTAACCAAGTTGGGAAACTCTGTAGTTATGGGGTTCGATCGGCTAGCCGGTGCTACCGAATTCAGATATTATGTAGACTGCTAACAATAGCTCATGCACAACGGCTAAAGTAAGTAATTACAAAGTTAGCCAAATGGAGGATCTCCGCGGGTCAGGGGACTGGCAGTAAGGGAGACAATGTATGACCTCTATGGGACAGTATTTTCTGTGGAGCAAGCTTTGAGATCGTCACCATATAACGCAAAAACCGTGTACTTTTTGCAGATCTCGTCAGATTAGGAGGTTTTCAGACCTAAGACGGGGAGAGTGTACAAGTTGAGTTGACATTGGGAAAACATCAACATTCAATTCGGTGTAGTTGCTGGGTAGAACTTGAGAGATTGAGAGGTTATTTGGATTACAGAGAAATAGAGAGGTTGTGAATTTATGAGAAATAGTGGGTGAGACAGAATTTATGAGAAATAGTGGGTGAGACAGAATTCATGAGAAATAGTGGGTGAGACTGAGTTTATGAGAAATAGTGGGTGAGACTGAGTTTATGAGAAATAGTGGGTGAGACTGAGTTTATGAGAAATAGTGTCTTAGAACCAGTGAGCTTTCGAGGCTTATGGCTGCGAAAATTGTCGAATGCTTTGAAATGCATATGGACGCGAGTTTTCCAGAAACAGTGTCACAAATTCTATAGAGCAAGCGTAACTTTACAGCGCACCAATGCACCTCATTGAAAGGAAACTATGGGGCTGAATGGAATTGATTCAAATGCGAGTTGAGCTTGCGGTGTGGCAATCTCCGCATGCAGAATCTAGTGAGCTTGGCATTCATGTGGAGATTTTAATTATACTGCTGTGATTTGGCAATCTGCATTTTAAATAAAATGGCGATAATTGACCATGAGTTCTCATACGAAGACACGTCTGGCATGAATCAAAGAGTGGACCATCTAACTGTCGCGAAGCCATATTTTCGGGTGAAGCTTGATATACGTGCACAAAAACTATTCAAAGTAAATTAGTTAGGAAATTATCCTCAATTGAACCTACATTGCAATTTTTTGGCCGTGGCTCACAACAGTTGTGGTTATGAAGGAGATATATTTGGCACTTTTCTCCCAATTGCAATATGGATAAGGTTTTATAGTTTAAACGAAGGCCCAGTAAGGTTTAGTTAAGAGCCCCGAAGAGGTGCGCCCTTAATAGGTTTTTCGATTCGAACTGCAAAAATGAAGCCATGGTTCATCGTGCACAAACTCCAATTTTGTTCCTGCGGCGAAAAAGTATTTTTCGATTCTTCCATTTGAACCCTCCATTATTCTTTTAAGCATGAGGACAGCAATTTCACAAAGGTTAGGCCAGGGTTAGATAAGGTATGATATGTAGCAAAGAGTCTGATCTTGAGATTGTACACAAAGAGTTTGAAATTTCACAATAGGATAACGTTTCATGGGTTCTGCTGAACTCTACCGCTTTTTTTTAATCAACTATTTACCCTGCTCTACTTGTTTCTACGCATGAAGTTTTTCTTGTGCGGAGATTTTCCGGGGCTGCAATCGTGAGAGCGGAACTGTCATCGAATTAATCACGGGTTTCTATTGTACGAACGAAGTGCGTAGGTTGTGGAGACTACCAGAACCTTCAAAAAATAGAGTGAGCAGAGCAAGTATAGAGTATTGTATTCTCTGTGATTCATTCTTGAATAACTTGACTTTGGTGAAATTGGGACAAAAAATGGCTGTACAAATGTTCCGAACGAACTTCACGAGCGAAGCGAGTGAAGTGTGAGTGAGTGAGTGAGTGAGTGAGTGCGTGAGTGAGTGAGTGAGTGAGTGCGTGAGTGAGTGAGTGCGTGAGTGAGTGAGTGAGTGAGTGCGTGAGTGAGTGAGTGCGTGAGTGAGTGAGTGCGTGAGTGAGTGAAATGAGAGTTTTTGAGCATATCTTCTGGCGGAACTAATTGAGGAAGATGTAGGATTTTCAGATGTGCCTGTACAATTATAACTGCTTTAATTAGTATAATTGTTTCTAGATGTACTATCAGCGATTTAATAGATACATTGAATAGCTGATATATACACTATTCGATGAGCTTCTATATGAGCACAACTTACAAGAGCACTGTTTAAAGAATTATATATGAGTATAGATTACATCAGCTCTATCGAAGAACTTGTTTATTTAAGCACCATTCCAAGAGCTAGTTTGTATGAACGAACTTATTTCATAGGAGAGAATAACTGAACGAGTTAAGCGAGTGAAGTGAGTGAGTGAGTGACTGACTGACTGACTGTATGAGTGAGTGAGTGAGTGAGTGAGTGACAGACAGACTGATTGTATGAGTGAGTGAGTGAGTGACTAACTGTATGAGTGAGTGAGTGAGTGACTAACTGTATGAGTGAGTGAGTGAGTGACTAACTGTATGAGTGAGTGAGTGAGTGACTGTATGAGTGAGTGAGCGATTGACTGTATCAGTGAGTTACGGAGTTCTGGCCGCGACCAACATATTCCAATATCTTTTCATATTTCGAAATATATGTGTTCCAGACAAAACCTCAAGTGAGAACACAAGCGAAGCGAGTTAGTGATTAAACAATGAAGTGCGTGATAAAAGTAGATGAATAGAAGAAGGGTCATAAAAAGTGAATTGAAGTGTGCATAAAAAGTATGAGAATAGAAGAGGTATATAAAGTAAGTAAAAAGAAGGAACGATAAAAAGTATGTCTTAGAATATTTAACTAAAATATTGGAGTAAATTAGTCAATATGCTCTGGTTGAACTCTTCGATAGTATAAGTAGCTTAGATCCTATATCTCGCGCTCTATTACTGATTCGGGAGTTGTATTGTACTCTGTGTTCCCATTTCTTACGTAATGTTAGAAAAGTATCTCTCGGCTTAACTTCTATATATGGGATATACTCCCCTATTTATACTTTTCCCGGGAACAGCGAATATGGCGCACGTGATCACGCGCACTGTCCTATTCGCGATCCACTCCATAACCGACCCGCTTCCACTATGCTACCGTACTATGTGCCCGGATATATATTCCGGGCGTCCTAGCACTTTGCAGCCACGTCCGTTTCTGCATACAACCATAATCGTGTCCGTACCCTATTCGGGGAACAGTATGCCTTACCTGGGTGGTCACGTGCGATATACAAGTGAATACTCACGTGATCATAGGTCATCACTTCTGCTCACCGGGACTATCATCCTCCAACAATATGTGAATATATCTGAGCAAAGAGTGAGTAGAAGTGGCATAAAAAGTAGGTGAGTTATGTGTTGTGAATTAAACAGTTCACACCTGTTCACGCTAAACGGAAGGTTAACTCTATATATAGTTTCACTTCACTCACTTCACTCGCTTTGCTCATGAAGTTCGCTATCTTTACTTCCACATATCCTCTTTTCCACATCTACCCTCAATATAAACCTTCCCACGTACAAAAACATCTTCAACTAGAAAACATACACCTAAAGGCCAATCCACACGCGATGTCCAATCCCTCTTCGTCATTCGCTTCAGTCATTTCCATGTTCCATCCGAATGTACGCCGAATCTGACAAATCAGTCACGTGTTTATCACCGAGTTCTTTGTCAGCAGACATTGCAGGAGCAAGCTGCCTTTCTACAGCAACATTAAAGGCCATCAACTAATACACTACAAATACCAGAAATGATCAACGGATTCGCTATTACTTACGACAGACAAGGCCCAATTCAATCCGTACTTAAAGTTACGGAGTTTGCAATTGATGAGACCAAGTTGAAGCCAAATCAGATCGTTTTGAAGGCATTGGGTTCTCCTATCAATCCTTCGGACCTTGTCCAGGTTGCGGGTACTTACCCATCTCCACCAGTTTTAAGAGAATTGGACAATACCACGGGCAAAAAGACCCACATTGGTGGAAATGAGGGTTTATTTGAGGTTGTTCACTTAGGTTCCGATGTTAAAGAGTACAAAGTGGGAGACCATGTGGTTGCCTCTGGTGTTAGCTTCGGTACTTGGAGACTGTACGCATTGACCGACACAGACACAAAGTTTGTCAAGATTTCCAAATCGCTCTCTATTGATGAAGGTGCCACAATTAGCGTTAACCCACCCACGGCTTATGAAATCTTCAACAACTATATTAAAGACTGGAAGGAAGGTGACTGGATTATCCAGAATGCGGGAACTTCACAAGTTTCTCAGTACCTCACGCAGATTGCCAGAAGTAGAGGTGTTAAAACCATCCTGATTGTCAGAGATGGAAAGTCGGAAGAGGAGCTCAGGGAGTTATACGACCTTGGTGCCACCAAGGTGATTTCCGAGTCCGAGTTCCTGAAAGATGACTTTGTTAAGAAGTTACCTGAGCTCACTAATAATGGCCGAGTCAGACTTGCCGTGAACTCCGTTGGTGGCCCAACTGTTCCACAACTTGTGGCCTCTTTGAGTCACAGCGGATACCTTGTTACCTTCGGTGCAATCTCAGGAGACGTGACAATTAAATACTCTCTCGCTGACCAGTTGTTTAAAAACATTACCACTGTGGGCTATTGGTTGAGCTACAATATTAAAAAGAATCCCAACGGTAAGTTGGAGATTTTGAATGAAGTCACCAAGTTGTACGAGGACAAGGTCTGGCGCTTGCCACAGGACTCGGTTAATCTGGTCAAGGTGGATGGCACCTTGGAGAGCTTCCTCAAGGCTGTGAGCAGCAAGGGTAAGCTGGTTATCAAGTGGTAAGGTTGGGTATATATGATTTATGACATAAACTTGGGGGAATGTAGTTATATATGATTTATGACGTAAGCTTGGAGGAATGTAGTTATATATGATTTATGGCATGATTTACGACATGAAAATTTGTTCGGTCGTTCATTTGTCTCTGTATAGAAGGTTTGTTCACTCAATCACTCAATCACTCTCTTCGCTCGTGTCGTCTTGGAGGAATGTAGTTGTCTATGCTTTACGACATAAAAGATCGTTCAGTCGTTCAGTTATCTCCGTTTATAAGGTTTGTTACTCACTCACCCATTCACTCGCTTCGCTCGTGAATTCGTCAATACTTGTGAGTGTATTGAATTAGGAGCATTTTGCACCCAAGTATTATATACAGGACACACAATTTATGCAAGCGTCCTACAGATAGGCACCAGCTGTCACAGTAGATTCAAAGTAACCATATTTGGTTTCAAAAGTGCTTAAAATCTGTTTTCTGCTACCCGGAATTGTGACTATTCTTACATCTCAGTTACTGTTGGAGCGAAATTCCAGGTACTACTATTCAGTCAAAATCCATTAACTCATACTGAAGTGAGGTCACACACGCAGTCGTGGTGGACTCAGTCGTGGTGGACTCACCTACCCATAAATACCATTAAATATATCAGCTCAAATGCCTTTTGCTCCGAATGCAAATATTAGACCCACCAAGGTATTGACCTTACCATAGGGTATACACATTGGTTAAGTTCGATCTGATACTCCCACTAATGAAAGCCTCACTGACTTTGTTAGAAAACCTCCTCTTATGAAAGTTTCACTGACTTTGCTAGAAAAACTCCACTTATGAAAGTTTCACTGACTTTGTCAGAAAAACTCCACTTATGAAAGCCTCACTGACTTTGTCAGAAAACCTCCACTTATAAAAGTTTCACTAACTTTGTCAGAAAACCTCCACTTATGAAAGCCTCAATGACTTCGTCAGTTCGGATTGAATAGTCCAATTTTGCATCCATATGTCTATAATCTCACTGAGCATTCACGTCAAACCAATTCCAATCATCTGCACCATCGACCAGACTAAATAAAATTTCGTCATTTATTCCACCCAACGCACCTGGCGCCTCGAAATCATACTTTTCGGTTTGGAATAGGTTCATGTTCATCAACTTGTCGATTTCATCCACGTCATTGATATTTGTCTCCGGCTGTAAGAAGGAATCGAGAGACTCGCCGCCGTTTGTGCTGACATTTGTTTGTGCATCAGCACCGATGCCTGTGAATAAGTTTACATTAGCAGTCAGTATAGCTTTATCAGACGATTTTGGTGTGGGGCGCAACACTCCATGGAGTTTATAGAACAAACCACACGCGTTGCAGAGTAGATCGCCGTTGTTGGCCTTTCTCCACAATGGTGTGGTCATGGTTTGGCAGTTTTTACATTGTAATGTCTTCTTTGGTGCGGTCGACTTCATCAAGTCCAGCTCGAGTGAATTGATATAAGACGACAAAAAGTTGTCCTCCTTCTTCACTGGAGGAGCTGTAGAGGTGCTGGATGTCCCTATGGTGGAAGAGTGGCCAAGGGACGAGGCTATGAAAGATTCAGGCAGTGTGTCCTCCACACCAAGAACGGGTTCATCTCTTTTCGCTTTGAATTCATTTTGACTGATGCGCCGTATATGAGCCACGTAGTCGAACTCATCAACCACGGGATCGTCGGTTTTCTTCTTTGGTTTGCTGACTTTGATGGGACGGTTAATCATCTTTCGGTTCTGAATACGCCATGCAATGTTCAGTATACGCTGGTTATGGGGCAAGTAGTTTTTGTGCTTGTACATTTTGTATATCTCCATGCTCAAGTCGTCTTTATCACGCAAGATGTCGTTCAACGCAGATGCTGATTCGTCTTTGGGCATGTCGTAAACAAGTTTATTGAAGGACATGTATGTAAATTGATCACTGATTTTTTCTGACTAGTTAATTAATATATTCCCGTGCTCGTGATGCAAAGGAGGGGACAGTCCCCGCTAGGTTTCACAAAAAGCAATGCCACAAGGTTTGTTTTACTGAACGAATGAGTGAGTGAGATTATTAGGGAGTATTTCTGAACGAATGAGCGAGTGAAGCGAGTGAGTGAGTGAACATACAATTATATAGAGATTTTCTGAACGAATAAGCGAGCGAGCATACATTTGTATAGAAATGACTGAACGAGTGAGTGAACTTACATTACTGAATGAACGATCGTTAAACTGTTGGGCGTTGGGAGTTGCTAGCAAGTTTGATTTTAATGGGAGGATGTTGTATGCTGGTGTAATGTGTTATTAATTTGTACTGAGGTCTGCTAAAATGTAAGGGAGTGTCACTATAAAATGTAAGGGACTACCACTATAAAATGTAAGGGACCTGTAAATGTATGCTATGTTATCAAGTGTGTTCTGTTAGAACTGTCCTATCAAGTTTGTTCTGTTTATTCTATCAAGTTGTTCTATCAAGTTGTTCTATCAGGTCTGTCCTGCAAATCTTCATTCAACCACTCAAACTCTGTTATACTCCATTATATCCTGCTAGAATGTATTTTCCTTCACTTTATTACTGCAAAAATTCGCTAAAAACTATTTTTACTGTTTTTTATCATCATTACTCTATGGCTTCCTCTGTAACTTATATATCTAAAGGTAGCGTGAATCTTGGTTTTATGACAACATCTTCTAACATGATTAACACTCCCCCTAACATTTATCTCATTGCATTCTGTCCTAAACTAGTGATTTTCTATTTGATGATCTATATGATGATCTATATGATATTGATTCACTAACTCACTCACTTCACGAGCGAATTGAGTAAAGTTCGTTTGCTCGTTCAGTTATCTCAGCCGATTATTTCTATTCACTCACTCACTCACTTCACGAGCGAATTGAGTAAAGTTCGTTTGCTCGTTCAGTTATTTCAGCCGATTATTTCTATTCACTCACTCACTCACTTCACTCGCTTTGCTCGTTCAGTTCGCTCATTCGCTCGTTCAGTTATCTCAACCGATTATTTATATTCACTCACTCACTCACTTCACTCGCTTTGCTCGTTCAGTTCGCTCATCTTTGCTCGTTCAGTTCGCTCATTCGCTCATTCGCTCGTTCGTTTTTATTTTTCTTTCTTCCCTCATCCTTTTTCCATGGCAGACAAAGTAAGAGAACACAACAGGTTTGTGCGCTTGAAGGCCAAGTACATCGGAGTAGGCAACGCAGATACCTCGCGTGAGGAGTTTTTCGCAAATATACAAAAGGACACATATGCTTCGTTGAGTCATCACGATCCCTTGTTGACCTACAATGCGTATGCGATGGGGAAAAACAAGGAGATGCTTCGGCAAGAGTTTGTGAAGGAGATGGCCAAGGTCGGGAAGGGGGATTGATACAAGAGATGATTATTTGTGGAGAAAAAGGGAAGGGAGAAGTGGATTTAGGAGGTTCTTGATATCGGAAGTTCTGGCATTCTCTCTTTATAAAATTCATGATATGAGGGTGACCAAGTTGTGATCATAAATGATTGGGGATAATTGTTGGATATAATGGATGTTGCTAATATTTTGAATGGGAAGGTTGAATACGACAAGCCAGTAGACTCTTGAAGTGATGATTTAATGGAGTGTAATTCTGACTCCTGGTACGGAGTCAAAAAGCATAAAGGTTAGAAGGCCGGGTCTCGAGCGATATGGTAACTGGTTGTGTTACTGTATTGATAATGGGTATTTGATATTGAAAGGATACAACGAGTAGATGGGTTAGATACTGAGTGTGTATTAGTATGTCCAGCACCTTACGTTTTTAGTGTTGAAAAGAATGGTGTAACTATTGGTAGCAATTTAAGCTAGGACTGTAGACTCTTAATTAGAGGTCCATCAAACAAGAAGTCAAAATACAGATGGAGATCACCTAAAACCTTTTAGTGTGTATGTATGCTAACTCATTTATCTGTGTATGTATGTTAACTCATTTATCTGTATGTGTGCTAACTCATTTATTTGTGTACGTATTGCCGCACGTTCAGTTATCTCCGCCGATTATTTCTATTCACTCACTCACTTCACGAGGGGATTGAGTAAAGTTTATTCTCTTACTTATCTCAAATATAGTGTTGATTCGTATTCACTCACTTATCTCAAATATAGTGTTGATTCGTATTCTCTCACTTATTTCCAAATATAGTGTTGATTCATTCATTCACTCACTTATCTCAAATATAGTGTTGATTCATTCATTCACTCACTTATCTCAAATATAGTGTTCATTCATTCACTCACTTAACTCGCTTCGCTCGTAAAGTTCGAATTTTTATGCAGCACTTTTTTTCGCAACCATTACACTAAATAACTACAACATCTCCATTCAAGAATTAAAAAAGCTATAAACTAAGTTCACTCACTCACTCACTCACTCACTCACTCACTCACTTCACTCACTCACTCACTCACTCACTTCACTCACTCACTCACTTCACTCACTTCACTCACTTCACTCACTTCACTCACTCACTCACTCACTCACTTCACTCACTTCACACACTCACTCACTTCACTCACTTCACACACTCACTCACTTCACTCGCTTCGCTCGTTCAGTTCGTTCGCTCGCTCGTTCAGTTCGTTCGCTGTCCCTAAGCATCACTCAATAAAGGAGCATTCTCAGCAGATGAACTCACGCTGCCCTTAACCGCAACACCAATGGAAAAGACAAACAACAAGCCAGAAATAATAAACGCAAACAACCACTGCAATGCAAACACCTTGGTAAACAACTGACCCAAGCCCAAAGCAAAAGTAATGGCCGAGAAACTCAAACCCATTCCCCAATCTTCTAACAACATGAGGAATGCACCTGGAATCAACAAAAAGTCCCAAATAAACACATTTGCAATAATACGGCCAAAAAGCTTGGTGCTGTGGAAAACAACAGCTCCATTCCAGAAAACTGCATACATCAACCATGCGAATGGCAAGGCAACACCTCCCATGTGCACGTAAACCCACGTAGTGAGAGGGCGGATCTTGAAAGTTTTGTGCTTGAAATAAACCACCGAAATATTCACGAGGTTGAGAATAAGGACAATTTCTGCAAGAATATAGTGCTGCTTAGCAAAGAGCACAGACCACAAAAATGACCCCACATTGAACCCAATAAAGTGCACATCCACATGCTTGGTGGTGGGCGCATCTCCAGCAGAGTCAAGACTTGGCCAAAGAACCTTTGTGAGAAACGAAATCTGGAAAACATACAAAAGAACCCAGTAGATGAGGATCAACACCACATTTCCGGTGAAGGGTGTTTCCCCCACATTGATAGGGGAATGCTCATCAAGTGGAGAGGTGCGGCCCACTAGGTAGCGCAAATTACCGTAGGCAGAGAGCAAAAGCGAAACCACGCTTGCAACTTTGATCTGTTGGTCGGACATTCTTGTCTTGTTTAATGCGGAGGCACGGCTTTTATACTGCAGGTTTATGATTGCTATTTGCACTTAAAAAGCACAAAAAGGGAGGGGAACAAATAGCGTGATGAGCGAGTTTGTACGACAAATGAGGATCCACTATGTTACGCAGATGACGGGGTTATAGGGAGTAGGGAGGGAGAGACATCTTCGAGTTTAATTGAGTGATATATGCTTTGGGTATAAATTGGAGTATATATGTACGGAAAAGTGTATGGGCAGGGGTTGAGTCAGTAATTTACTTCATTTACTCCGAGACTTTTTTCGATTTCGAGCAAAACAGAAGAGGGAAATGATATTAAAAAGGAAATGCCTGAAAGCATGCGGATAATAATATATTTACAAGTATCGATGGCTTGCGTCTACATATTATGTCCTTTTTGATAACGACTATACAAGAATATTACCTTCATTAAATAGTTGTTGATTATCATGTATTACTGATGATGAAGGAGGTTTTATGATTATCCACTCGTATTGTAAATTCATAAAAATAATTTGTGATCGTGACCGTTTCTAACCGAGACGGAACGAGTTTTTACTAACGAAGTCAGTGAGAACGATGAAGTCCAATGTCTGAACAGAAGCGAACAACGAACTGAATGAAACGAAGAGCGAAGCGAGTGAAGTGAATTGAGTAAATTCACATTAGAGTCAAATTAGAGGTAACTGAGCATAAAGCCAGCGAAAAAATGTCTAATATTTGATTATACGGAATTGGTGAGAACAAAGTGCCAACCCATGTTGAAGATTACATGATGCTCTAATGCTTAATGGACATGCCAATTCGTGCTACCTTTCTTGCCAATTCATTTACATTTTGCCAATTCATGCTACCCCTTCTTGCAAATTCATGCTTCCCCACTTGCAAATTCATGCTTCTCTTTTTTTCCAATCTATTTCCCCGTTCTAGTACTAAAGCACGAGCACAGCAACAAACTTCACGAGCGATCGTTCAGTTTTTCACTCGGAAAGTTCACTCACTCGTTCGGTTATCTAAATATAGTGTTCAGTCACTCGGGAAGTTCACTCACTAGTTCAGTATCTGTCAATTTGATGTTTGGTCAGTCAGTCAGCCACTTTGTTCGCTCGTTCAGTATCTCAATTTGATGTTTGTTCAGTCACTCATTCACTCGCTCGTTCAGTATCTGTCAATTTGATGTTTGGTCAGTCAGTCAGCCACTTTGTTCGCTCGTTCAGTATCTCAATTTGATGTTTGTTCAGTCACTCATTCA
>JAJLWI010000121.1:12628-40060 GCA_030674215.1 Kodamaea nitidulidarum | reverse complement strand
TTCCTCTGTCTATATATATGCTCACTCATTCCTCTGTCTATATATATGCTCACTCATTCCTCTGTCTATATATATGCTCACTCATTCCTCTGTCTATATATATGCTCACTCATTCCTCTGTCTATATATATGCTCACTCATTCCTCTGTCTATATATATGCTCACTCATTCCTCTGTCTATATATATGCTCACTCATTCACTCACTTCACTCACTTCACTCGCTTTGCTCGTGAAGTTCGTGAAGTTCGTGTGAAGTTCGTATCCCACGATCCTGCCGTCCGTGCCGGAACAATCGGCCTCAGTGCTTCGGCCCTGCCACACCTTATTTCCGTTGACAGCATTTTCGGCACTAAAAATATTACACAAAAAGCATAGTATACGGTGTACGGAGCCATTGTGCGGCTCACCACCTAAAGTCGCGATTGAGCGATCGATCGGCATTAAAAGACGGCAATATGGGGCTCAGCCTCGTCATGCTGTGATGGTGCTCGTTCTTAATTCCATGTTTACCTCTTGCTCCGAGGCACAAAAGCACTGCCTTGTGAGAGACGTTTGTGTAGCTGCCGGTGAAGATCACAATAACAAGATTACAGGGTGTACCGTTGATGATGATGATGGCACAAAGTGCGATATAGGCATGAACGAGAAACGAATGAGCGAAGCGAGTGAGTGAGTGAACTTACAGTATTATGGAGATGACTGAACGAATGAGCGTAAAGGTGTGAACAAGATGTATGGTATAATTTAAAGGTGTGAATGGATGTATGTATTTTGAGTATCAAGAATGATATTGTAAACATTAACGATTTGTAATCAATGATATGAATTTTGATTTCATCAAATGGAGGTCATCGATGAAAAATGAATGTAATAAATCAAGCATTGAATATATTTCATGGTCAGTTCATTGTCAGTTCATTGTGATTTCATATCATTTCATATCATTTCATATCATTTCATATCATTTCATATCATTTCATATCATTTCATATCATTTCATATCATTTCATATCATTTCATATCATTTCATATCTTTTCATATCTTTTCATATCTTTTCATATCTTTTCATATCTTTTCATATCATTTCATATCATTTCATATCATTTCATATCATTTCATATCATTTCATATCATTTCATATCATTTCATATCATTTCATATCATTTCATATCTTTTCATATCTTTTCATATCTTTTCATATCTTTTCATATCATCTCATCACTCATACAAATAACTTGCCCACATATTTACTGCTTTCACAACACTACACTTATTAATTTTACCAAATCGCTCACTCACTTCACTCGTGAAGTTCGTTCAGTTATCTCCTTAATGATGAAAGTTCACTCGCTTTGCTCGTTCAGTTATCTCGTATGTACTCACTCACTTCACTCGCTTTGCTCGTGAAGTTCGCTCATTGCTCTATTACGAAATCCCGTGCCTCACCTACATAATCAAACAACGCTCACCCCAACACCCCTGGATACCGCCTCGTGCTAGCCAGATTGCCACCAAAGATTGATTTTGCACTTAGACGGCAGTCAAGCTCGGCCATACCGAATTTGTCATTATACCCGCACCCAAAAATAATCACGGAAAAAGGCGCTTTACTCCGTGTCCAGGATCTATGCCCTTTTGAAAGGGCTGGAGTAGGTCACATCTCACAGGCATCCAATAAATACCCTGCGTGCACTCGAGAGCCCCTTTGGCTGTCAATTCTCCGCATTTGGTCACTACAGACACATCGTTTTACCCCCCGCTCACCTGCATTACCTTTGTTTATGTTTCTTTTTTTTTCGGCCGAAATCCAAATATAAAAGGAAAGCAGATTCCGCTAATTGGTTTTGTCCCTGTCATGTCGAATTTGTCTGAACACACCCAAACTTCGCATCTCCAAGATGCACGCGACTCGCCTGAGAATGACGTGCAGGAGTTCACAGGTCCCGATATTGAAAAAGGTATAGATAACAGCTCCAACAGCGGCTCCGGGGACTACTTGGAACAAGCCGTGCCCGAGGGGGGTGATGAAATGTCCAGGTACGAATCACATGCCGAATCATCGCGCACCTTGTCGCGCCGTATGACTGGAGCCGATGATCTTCTCGAGCGTGCAGCAACCAGTGACGAGCCGATGCCCCCAATGGGCGGTGGAAGACCATACCCCCCACCTTTGCCCAACAGAGAGCAGTACACAGTGCTGTTTGACGGGCCCGATGACCCCATGCACCCACACAACTACCCGTTGAGAAAAAAGTTGATTTACTGCTTTTGTGCTGCGTACTCGGCCTTGTGTTTGACGGTGGGCTCGGCCATGTTCTCGCTGACGGGGCCACCGTTGATGAAGGAGTACCATATTGGTCAAGTCACATCTGTGCTCACAACTTCGCTCTATGTTTGTGGTTTCGCATTGGGACCCATTTTCTTTGGTCCCATGAGTGAGTTGTTTGGTCGTAAGATTGTCATTATCCCATCGTGTATCGGCTTTACGTGCTTTTCCTTTGCGGTTGCTACCGCGCAAAACATCCAGACCATCATGATTTGTCGTTTCTTCTCTGGTTTTATCGGTGGTGCGCCGTTGGTGGTTGCCCCTGCCATCATGGCGGATCTATTCCTGACGAAAGCAAGAGGCAAGGCTATTGCCATCTTTGCTATGGTGTTGTTTGGTGGCCCGATGTTAGCGCCTATCATGGGTGCCTTCACTGTCAAGAACCATCTGTTGGGATGGCGCTGGACTGGGTACTTCTGTGGTATCATGGGTGCCGGTTCGCTTGTTGCCAACATTTTCCTTTTGGAGGAGACCCACCACCCGTTGATTCTTGTGAAGAAGGCTGAAAAGTTGCGCCGTAGAACCGGAAACTGGGGTATTGTTGCGCCACACGAGGAGGTTTCACTTAGTATGAAGGAGATTGTTGAGAAGAACATCTCGAGGCCAATCGTCATGTTGTGCACAGAGCCCATTTTGTTTTTGGTGACATGCTACAATGCCTACATCTATGGTATGCTTTACTTGTTCTTGACTGCCATTCCGCTTGTTTTCGGTGGCAAGTACCACTTTTCTCTCGGTGTGGCTGAGTTGCCGTATATTTCCATGCTTATTGGTATTTTCTGCGGTGGTTTTGTCATGATCTTTTTCGAGCGCAAGTACTGTTCTGCCATGGACAAAAATGGCGGCAAGCCAGTTCCCGAGGAGCGTTTGCCTCCCATGATGATTGGAGGTTTCTTTTTTGCCATTGGTTTGTTCTGGTTGGGTTGGACCGGTAACTACCCTAAGGCGGTGCACTGGATGGTTCCCACCGTGGCCGCGTCGTTTGTGGGTTTCGGCTTAATTTTGATTTTCTTGCCGTGCTTAAACTACATCATTGACTGTTACCTTTTCTTGGCGGCCTCTGCCTTGGCTGCGAACACATTTTTGAGATCGCTCTTTGGTGCTGCGTTCCCGTTGTTTGCGCGCCAGATGTTCCAGAACTTGGGTATTAACTGGGCGCTGACTTTGTTGGGGTGTTTGACATGTTTGATGATTCCCGTGCCGTTCCTTTTCTATGCCTATGGTAAGAGGTTGAGAGAGCGGTCGAAGTATGCATTTGTATTGTGATTATAGACAATGAATATTAATATGAAACGATCGAGCGAACGAACTTCATGAGCGAACGAACTTCATGAGCGAACGAACTTCATGAGCGAAGCGAGTGAAGTGAGTGAGTGAGTGAACATAGAATAGATAACTGAACGGGCGAACTGAACGAGCAAAGCGAGTGAAGTGTGTGGGTGAGTTAACGCCGTAGAATAGATAACTGAACGAGCAAAGTATGTGAGTGAACGTCGTAGAATAGATAACGAGCGATCTAGTGAGTGAATGAGTGAACTCAAAACATATAGAGATAACTGACAAAGAAGTAAGTGATTTCCATCATATATAGATAACTGAGAAAGTGATTTCCATCATATATAGATAACTGAGAAGGTGATTTCCATCAGATAACTAAACAGTAGGCGCAAGCTTACCTCATAGATCACTGAACGAGCAAAGCAACTTGCTGTTAGACTCCCTAAAGCTATTGAGTAATCCAGCAAGCGAGTACTGTACTGCGAATCCCAGAAGTCCTTATGAATACTCCAATACATGAGTGCTCCACCTTCATCACCGATCAGTGCGGGATTGCAAGAGCAAGTGTCCTCAGGACCACCCGTGCTCGTAACGATGGTTCGGCTGATACATGGATACGTGCTCGTAACACCAACGCAGCAATGACTTTGAAAATATTTGCCAATTGCGTGCTTATGTAAAAGTCGGGTCAACGGGCGAGCTTTACGAGCGAAGCGAGTAAAGTGAGTAAGTGAGAGGGTCAATGGAATTTTGAATGAGCGGGTAAGTGGAAGTACTGAGTGAGCGAACCAAGAGAGGTTAACTGATTGAAAAATTTTAGAGCTTAACTATTGAATTTACTCACTCTGTAATTTTACTCACTCACTTCACTCACTTCACTCGTGAAATTCGTGATAACTTGGTATCAGTGCAATGATCCAAGCACATGCACTGAAGGGCTAAACAGCGCATGGGAGGCTCTAAAATGTCAGATTGTGTTGTGACTTGAACGTTTTTGTGTTTTTTTGACAAAACATTAGATCAAGAGTAGAGAGGAAATGAGCAATAAAGTAGCAAGTATGTCAAATATGCGTATACCAAAAGAGAGGATATTTTTGATAGTGTGGGATGTATGTATAACTAGGTGCTACCAGCGTGTATGAGTGATTAGGTGTATGTTCAGATAATAGGTGAGTACATTTTGATAGTGATCAGGGTGAGATTGATAAAGTTTAAACGGATAAAGTCTATATTGATTACACTAAGGCTGGTACCACACCTTTCCTGATGCTCTTCGCGTTTTTCTTGTACCTTACGTACATACACGTTTTATGCATTCAGGGTCTCAAACAACATTCAAAATATTTACATTTGCCCAATTAGTAAAAACCTATAGGGTATTAATTATAATAGAATGTTCACAAGTGATCAGTTTACCCGCAGAGCTCATTAGAACACAATGTTCACATGTACCCACTTAATGTACAGTATATAAAAAATTGCCCAATATTCACATGGATACGCAATGTAAGGTATATTATGTGCCCAATGTTCACATGGATACGCAATGTAAGGTATATTATGTGCCCAATGTTCACATGGGTACGCAATGTAAGGTATATTATGTGCCAATGTTCACATGGATACGCAATGTAAGGTATATTATGTGCCCAATGTTCACATGTATACCGATCCGCTTAAAATGTTTACACGATACAGGTGATACACAGCAAAACTATCACATGTGTCAATGATTGTGGCTTTGTTTCGGCCCTACAATGTGAGAACACCATCTCGGTCATTTTATCCGATTGGGAAATTTAACTTTTTATTGCCGAAGGTACTGTTTTCTCGGGTTTCCATTGCTGTGCATTTTCGGAGAAGGAATTGAATCTCTTCGGATATTGAGTTTCATGGTATTGCTCCGGGCAATGGCTTTGGCAAGTGGTTTGTATCATTCACTGCGTTTATGTAATTTTTTGGAACGTTGAAATTTGTACAGCCACGACCTTTTTAGATGACGTAATGTTGCGATGCTTTGTGGCCTATTGTCTGAAGCACTGGCTAGAAGAGTGTAACTACAACGAGATTGGATAGGTGACATATTCGTTGAGGCCATTTGGACTAAAGTAAATGCTTCAATTATGCAGTGTGCTGTGACTAAAGGTGATGGGGTTGTCTACATGTTCTGTTGCTTTTTGAACAAAATTTGAGAGGTTTTATAATTTTCCAAAATATTCACAATTGTGAATATTTTACAAAATTGACTGATAATGGAGCACAACAATATCGTTTATAAAAACGGTAAAGAAGCTAGTATTCTGAGATAAGAAATGTTTGATAATATACTTTAAGCAAACTTGCGGGCACTTAATATATGCCTCATAGAAATAATTCTATCATCTTGGGGCAAGCTTGTTGAATAGGCTCTATTGTTGAGTAGGGTATATACGAGCACATCATTGGGTTACTTTTCGTCTGTATTTCAAGAATTTTCAATGTTCGATTATATAAAAAGATATATATTACCACCTTCACTGTCGTTTCTCTCGAAGCTCTAGTGATGATCTATCAACAGTTAAATTCACCGTTTGTTTGGGTGGAAAGGATCCAGTCTTTATTGCTATGGTTTTGTCTTATTCGAAATTCCCATCCTACGATTTTTTTTCCTGCAATCAGTGCTTTGTGTTGCAATATCAGCTCTTCCTTTGATCGTGCCTTTTTGTGTTGCAAGCTGGGGTATAACGCAGTAGCAATAAAAGGTTGCTTCACAAATATCTCGCCTCCAAACTCCGGTTATTGCGCTTAAGTCCTTATCCGCATATCACTTTTGAGCTCTGTTCTCTATTGTTTCAAGTTCAAGTATGAAACCGTAAATGTACAAACGAATTTACATGATCCTCACATATTTAATCACTCAATAACTTACATAACATATTCACTTACATACTTAATCACTAAATAACTTACATAACTTAATCACTCACTTCACTTACTCACTCACATACATACTCACTCACATACATACTCACTCACATACATACTCACTTCACTTACTCACTTCACTTACTCACTCACATACATACTCACTTCACTTACTCACTCACATACATACTCACTTCACTTACTCACTTCACTTACTCACTTCACTTACTCACTCACTTCACTCGCTTTGCTCGTTCAGTGAGTTCGCTCGTTCAGTGAGTTCGCTCGTAAATAGGTCTATTTGCAGTATTGGCAGTGAGGCATATCTTGTACCTGACAGAAGAAGCATGTATTGGAATGTTTGGATTTGTGGCTACTTCATGAACAACATCTAGCCCTTTCTCAACAATTCGTAACTACATTTAAGCTTCTATTTTTGAAAAGCTGTACTGCAAGTTAAAATATTTCTCAATGTACATGAGGAACTCACAACAGAAAATAAAGTCTCCGTGTAATGGTTGTGTTACACTGTTTCTTGAAGTCTTTTAAGCACTCTCTCCATTCAGTTTGTGTTACTTTTTACTCTTTAAATTTTTTAAAATAGAAAACTCATAAAATATCTTTACAAACCTTGACATATATACCAGGGCTTCCACTAAGCAATATAATAGATACAGTTTGATTTGTGGTCAGCCACAAATGAACGGAATTTCGGCAAACTGGAAAGGTTGGTTCTTCAAAGAGATTTTCTCGGCAATATTTCAAAAAGAGTGTATTCAAGACTAGTACATGCTACAAGCCACACCAACGTTTCTTCGCTTTTCCTCTTGAGAACCTAAGACTCGTTAATCCCCTAGTATACAGTCAATACAATAATCGATCCTACAACTTGAGAAACGAGCTAACCAATCAGTTATATTGATATAATAACACTTATTCTCTCAGAAAGCTCGTAGTATATGAGGATGACCTCAATAATTTACGAACTGAACGAGCGAAGCGAGTTCAGCGAGTGGGTACAGTGATAAAGTACTGGAAATCAACAATAGTGACTAGAATGATGTGATCAAAAGCAGGAGATTGTCGTAATACCAGTTGAAATATGGAAGATCCAAATTCTATTGAAATTCGACAACACATGAGTCCAATTTCTCCGTTCATAAAACGTTTTGTAGAATGCTAATTCCTAAAGAACCTCGTTCGAGTACTTATAGCGTTCACTCTTGGGTAATGTCATTAATTTCGTTTCCTTGTTGCTAAAGACCTTATAGCGTTCACTCTTGGGTAATGTCATTAATTTCGTTTTCTTGTTGCTCAAGACCTTATAGCGTTCACGCTTGGGTAATGTCTTTAATTTCGTTTCCTTGTTGCTCAAGACCTTATAGCGTTCACGCTTGGGTAATGCCATTAATTTCGTTTTCTTGTCAAGACAATTCTTTTCAAGCCATCCATGTACCAAAAAACTTCATTCATATCATCGTAACCGATCACAGAAGAATTATCTTTGTTCTCATGAAGTTATTTGCCGTTGTCCAAATGATAGGATTGGTTCCGATAAAACACGTATATAGGAGTTATGAAGTGATCGAGGAAGCTGCCCCTTTGTCGAAAATATGAAGATAGGTCTTTAGGTAAATTGGGTACATGCCTTTTCACACAGAACGTCTACTCACAAACAATAGCTCTTTAATCGAATAAAGTCGATTTAAGTATTTACTTTAAAGGAGTATATTCTCGAAGTTGCAGTAGAACATGGGTACAAAACCCCTCGACAACACACCGATATAACAATTTATGATAGCTTTGTGCTGGTTGGAGCACTTAAGCCAAATGGTCAAAAAAGATCTGCGAGTAAGTTTGCGTGAAGATAATACTTCAAGGCTTTCCACAGAGGTTGAGATTTTGCAGCCAAAAATATTTTTTAGTCACAAGATCTTCTTTTACATATATGCAGGGACCATATACTGTCACAAGGCATAGCCCACCTATAACACCTGCTTCAGAAGTATACCGATGCACACACTACGTATAAGATAAACTATAAAATTGTATTAATCTGAGTATCAGGTAATCCACTTTTTGGGTGAATATGGTTTGCTTACTTATTAATTACGCTACTATACAACGTTGGAATGTTTATGTTTATGTTCGGTCGCTCGAGTAAGTCTCAACTAGTTGAACAGTGTGATATGTAAACTTACACCGAAGACCTTATATAATTGTGTAAATGATCGTTCGCAAACAAGTTTCATTAATTGACAAATAGTTTATCTGGTATTGCAAAACGATTAACAATCAACAGAATATATCCCTTCATTTGAAAACCTAAGTCTGGAAATGCTAGTAGTCAAAAAAGTGCAACTTTTCCGGTATAACCGTTTTCTTGGAAATGTGTTTGTGATTACGAGCGATGAATAACGTTTTTGCTATGTTCTTTCATTTGCCAAACGTCTGCTGATACGAGCCCCAGAGATCTTCGTAGATGTATGGTGCATTAATTTTGATGACTTTTTTATTCACACATGTTAGTTGGGCCGATTAAATCGGTCAGTAATAATTCGATTGTGGCATGAAATGTGCTTGTCGAACATGTTCATATATTTGTTTACTATTTGTTGACTCACTTTGTTTATTGTTAATATGTTAGAACCTGATGTGGATTAATCTTTTTTATTATTAGAATATACACTATTTTCATTCAGTAGTTTTACAATGCCAAATGATAGAATATCCATGTTTCAGTATTGATCAATGCAATAATTTCATCTAGTATCCATTGTAGTTTTTTTGTAGGTTATAATTCTACTAGTCTATAGTGTACCCATTTTTACAGGCTTACTATTAAGTATCTCAGGGGTTTACTCTAGATTATCTTTTGGTCTCTCTAATCTTATAGCCATAGTCTCTAACCTAGCCATAGTCTCTAACCTAGCCATAGTGTCTAACCTAGCCATGGTCTTTAACCTAGTTATAGTCTCTAACCTAGCCATAGTCTTTAACCTAGCCATAGTCTCTAACCTATAGTCCCAAATAAGATGTGCAAAAAGATCTTGTATACACCGATTCTCTGTAAGGGACCGTAACTCAACAGCTAAAATTCACAGATGAGGATCATCTATCGTGGTAATCCTCTATACTGAAAAATGCCTTTGAAGCAGAAATTATATATAGGTGCTATACTTTGTGTTGGTATAATCGTTCAGTATTTCTATATAATTTTCATTCACTCACTCGTTTACCTATAGATATATAGTTCAGTCAGGAAGTCACTCACTTCACTCACTCACTTCATTTACTTCGCTCATGAAGTCCAATATCCTGCCTTTCCCACTTCCTCTAGATTTTATCTTTTTTCCGTTTTTTTCCTGCATACCTTATCGCCCTTATCAGTATCAGTAATAACAATACCTAGTGATATCACTTAATCCATCACTACTAGACCATCCATTCAACATCCTACACCATCCATACAAAATCATACATCATCCATACAAAGTCCTACACAATCACCCTCATAGGTACTATTCCACACCTATTCACCCTCTTTGCCACCCAAACTACCAGTCAGGTCTAAGATCAACTCAAACATATACGCCCAAGATTCAATCGAAAACGCATCCTACAGTCTAAGAAGGATCAAGAATCAGCGAAACCAAGAGTCAACTAAGAATCAACTAAGAATAACTAAGAACCAACTAAGAATCAACAAGAATCAACAAGAATCAACTAAGAATCAACAAGAATCAACCTACCATCAATCTAAAATCATCACCTAAAACCCACCTCCATTCAACACCTTCAATACACCTTTAATACACCTTTAATACACCTTCAATACACCTTCAAGCTAACCAACAATCAACCACCCAAACCAATCAATACCTCAAATCACTCATTCAAAACATTCTACTTCACCCTCCCTCAACAAATCAGTGTCCAACATTTTTTCTAACAACAAAAGTGATTCTGGATTCACAGTTTTTCCAGCATCATCCACTGGCAACTACAAAACTGCAGTCTTCCTCCTATTGTTTATGCTCGTTCTGTCCGTGCTAGCCAGATCAAAACCTAAACAAATGTGGCTGTCCGTACTCAGCTACGTGTGGAAAGTGCCCACTCCAGCACAACGAAAATACTCCACCAACAACAGGCACATTTCCGAAGAACACTCGGGTAAATTCCACCCTCGGTTACGTACCATCTTCCAACAGCTCGACAGCATTGCTCCACGCTTTACATTACGCCGCGGAGATATCGAGATTCTCACATCCCCAGCAGACTTCTATCAGGCTCTTAAAAACCGCATCGCATCGGCACAGAACCGCATATTCCTCAGCAGTCTCTACGTGGGCAAGGCCCAGACAGAGTTGGTAGAATGCTTGGATAAAGCATTGGAAAAAACACCATCTTTGAAGGTTTCGATCTTGACAGATGCCTTGAGAGGAACTCGTGAGGCACCCGAAAACCCATGTTCTGCACTGTTGATGGTCCCTTTGGTGGAAAAGTTTGGCAAGCACCGCGTGGATATTCGCATGTACCATACTCCACACTTGTCGGGGCTCCAACGTGCGATTACTCCCAGAAGATTGAATGAAACTTACGGATTGCAGCATATGAAGTTGTACGGGTTCGATGATGAGATCATATTGAGTGGAGCAAATCTCTCTCAAGACTATTTTACCGACCGTCAAGACAGATACTACATTTTCCGTAGTGCCAAGCTCACCGATTACTATTGGCAGGTGCACAGTGCCATTGCGCTGATTTCGTACCAGGTTATCAACACCACCAAACTCAAACAGGGCTTCCGACTCACATGGCCAACGTCCAACAAATCGTGCGAGCCACACATGAATGTTGAGCGCTTCGTAAGTGACACTTCGCACATGTTAGGACCTCTATTGGCCCAGCATGAGTTGAGCAAGTGGGACGAACACAATGACCAGGATGACTTTGACACCATCGTGTATCCTGTTTCGCAATTCACACCCTTGTTTCCCGTGCACAACGACTTGCTGACGGAAAAGCCGGCGATCCTCCGCATTTTGCTGTACTTGGACCTGCCCAAAATTCAGTGGTGGTTCACTGCTGGGTACTTCAACATGTTACCGGAGATTCTGGAGCGGCTCTTGAATGGCAAAGCCAAGGGTTCTGTGATCACCGCATCGCCCAAGGCTAACTCGTTCTACAAGTCTGCGGGTGTTTCGTACTACATTCCTGAGGCATATCTTCTTTTTGCGAAGCGCTTTTTGGAGCGCGTACACCGCATGGGCAAGGATGCGTTGATCACGGTGTATGAGTGGCAGAATGGTGTGGTAAACACTCCTGGTGGTTGGCTGTACCATGCGAAGGGCTTGTGGGGCACTGTTCCTGATGAGAGCGAGCCGAGTATCACTGTGGTGGGGCTGTCGAACTACACCAAACGTGCGTATCTGTTGGATTTGGAGAGCAATGCCATTATTGTTACCAAGGATGAGGACTTGAAGCGTGCGATGAAGAGCGAGATTGAGAACTTGATGACCCATGCCAACAAGTTGGAGTTGAAGGACTTTGAGGCTCCGAGTGAGGAGGCCCGTGCACATGTAGAGAATGAGAGGAGAATTCTGCTTGGTGTTCAATTAGCGGTGAAGTTACTTGGTGGTCGGTTGTAGGGGAGGAAAGATATGAGAAATGGGAGAAGAAAGATATGGGAAAAGGGAGAGTAAAGACAGAATAGGGGGTAGTTAGAAGGGTATAGAGTATTTGGAAATAGATATTAGAGAATTCGAGTATAGAGTATTTGGAAACAGATATTAGAGAGTATGGAACAGAGTATGGGAAGAGAGAATAAAAGAGAGAATAGAGAATTAGAGTATTTGGAAAGAGAAAATAGAAAATAGAACAGAGAATAGAGAATTGGAAGACAAAGTATGGAAATGAAAACGATTCGAGTAGAAGAAGGGTTGTCAGACTAGCAAAGTGAATTCATCATTGCATTATCTACCAAAAAGCAGTGTTGCCCTAACAATTAAAGTGCATACTGAGGAATATAGTTCACTTCTGCCTATCTAGTTTCGAATTCGTCTCGACGGAGCACTCTCGTGCAAGTCAATACTGATTTCCTTATGATAAGTATACCTTTCCCTTACCCAAATAAGAAACTCACTCACTGAACCACTCACTCACTCACTCACTTGACTCGCTTCGAACTTCTCCATGATTACCTCATTTTCTTAGGCCTTTACGTCACGCTCCACTTTCAGTGGGTGATCATGGTGAGTTGTATTAAGCTAGGGGAAGTACTGGGTGTGAAGTCGATAAGTAAAATTATAATAGAGCACAGATGTAAAAGTGCTCTAATATTGAAAGGTCCCGTAACCTCAACAAAAGGCTTAATTTCATTCCAGAAACGAGCGCCGAATAAAACAATTACTCAATTTAAACTTGTGCTCAATTAATACTTAATATCTCTATTAATGTTTGTTCACTCACTTACTCACTTCACTCGCTTTGCTCGTGAAGTTGGTGAAACGAGCGCCGAATTAAACAATTTACTCACGAGGAGTTAGTGCAGTGGACGCAAAAATTACAAAATGAGATACTTTGCAATCCTTTTGGGTGTTAAGGTAATCTGGGCCACTAAAGGCGTAACACACAATAGTAAATATGGGTAGACTAGGATATGCAAAAGCACAAGTGCCTGAAGTTGAGAACGCCAGGTTCGTACCTCTAACTCTTTTGTTCGCCACCAGTCGTTGATCTGATTTCTTCAGGTCCGAAGCGTGATATACGAATGACCTCGGGGAGTAACTTCGTCCTTAATTGTGGATAATGGATTTATCATGGTTTTGATATGAGTAACCATATTGACTTCATCATATCTTAAAAACATGAATAGACTGATGACTTCATCATATCTTAAAACATGAATGAGCTCATTGAAACTGACTTGATTACTTCGTCATATCTTCATTATGAATAACATTTTGAGTATAATTCATCAATGATTCAACATTTTTTATTACCACATTGATGGCTTCATAATACCTTCAAAACATGGAGATACTAATCAATAATACTCCATCATACCTTCAAAACATGGAGAATCTTATCAATAATGCTTCAACATACCTTCAAAACATGGAGATACTCAATATTCCCTCATAATACCTTCTAAAACGTTAATAAACTCATTGATGCTTCAACATAACTTCAACATGAATAACCTCATTGGTTAATGCTTCAACACAACTAAGAATAACCCCTTGATAATGCTTCATCATAACTATCAATAACCTCATTGATATCCTCTTTCTTCATAGCAAATGAACATGTCTAATCATCATAATACCTTCAATGATGACCTCATACCAACAATGATCATAGTCGGTATTCAACAACTTCACCACAGCCCATAACGACTTTTTCTGGATCCAACACAACCCATAACGACTTATATTTTTTGGATCCAACACAACCCATAACAACTTATACTTTCTGTCACAAACCCAATATATTCATCTCTGCTTCAAACCTCCTCTTCTTTCTCCTTGGACCTCTCACTGTACCTAACCCCACTATATACTTGTCTATGCACCCATAGCCCCAAGAGCGGTATCGCCCACAAAACAACATGGGGCCACGTAGGCGTGTTCACCGGGACTTTCCACCACAAAGTAGAATCAAAGGCTTTCCCTAGTGCAATGAGAACCATCGAAGCAGTTTGTAACAGTCTCCAATGTCGTGGAAAGCGCCCTTTAGACAGCGAGAGCTCGTTGATAGTCCATTGTGGTACCAAAGCAAGCGAGCTGGTGATTTGTCCAATAAGCCACAAATAGTCGGTCACATCGAGTATGTTGAATGACCCCGTATATTGCGATAACACGGCTGAACGACAGAGCCACACCAAAATGCTTCCCAATGCGCCAAATAGCAACATAAAGAGGCCAGAAACGCCCTGGAACGGTGTCATAGTGGTCCTATAGAGGCGCAACTGTGTGAGTATGCCTGTATGAAGCAATAGCAGCGAAAAGTCAAGAAGTGTCAAGCCGAGAGAAAAAACAGGGGCTTCTCTGAGTGGAAAACGGCTGAGGTACTGCTCATGTGTGCGCGTATATAGAAATGTGCTTAATATGATTGTGAATGAGCCTATTAGGCGGAGTGAAACGTAGTCGACGGAGAGTTCGGCCACTGATCGTGATTTTTTGTTGAGGCGTATTTGTTTAAAGGTGGCGAGGACATCTGTGAAGCGGCCTATGTGGATAAGGATTGAAGGGATGTACATGGTAGGTGAGGTCATGCAGAGGGTTTGATTGGTGAGGTTCTTTGCTGTGGATGTACCGATTGGATAGTTAAAATGATGATGGATGGAATATTGGATAGTTGGTTTTATAACTGGATAGTTTAATAAATCAATTGGATAGTTGGTTTTATAACTGGATAGTTTAATAAATCAATTGGATAGTTGGTTTTATAACTGGATAGTTTAATAAATCAATTGGATAGTTGGTTTTATAACTGGATAGTTGGTTCAAGAACTGAGGAATTGACTCCACAAATGGATAGTTCGTTTTATACCAATTGATAATCTTTTGTTTAACAGTGTACTTGATAGATAAACCAATCGAATCTTTAAAACAATAGATTCAATACCAATCGGAAGTTCGTTATTTGGAAGTTCTTACTTGGAAATTCTTTATTTGGAAGTTCGTTATTTGGAAGTTCGTTAAGTTGGAAGTTCCTTATTTGATGATCGGTATATATAATGCCACACGATCCTAGATCAATCAAAACACACTCTTAACTTTCTTGCACTCTTAACTTTCTTGCTTTCCGTTATTCGTACCCCAATTCTCTTTTCATGCGTACCTCTGTACAATTGGACCAAATCAATCTGCGTCTAATAAGCCTTTTCGTAATTGATTTTTGATTCCTGTCAAGGTATGGGCAGGCACTTCGTTGTGATATACCAAGCGGATGAGAATGATGTTGTAGATATATGGTGGTTGTATTTGTTGATTATAGATTCCAGTGATAAACAATGATTAGTAGATTGTTGATCAATATGATCGATATTTAATGAATCAGCGAGTAATGGGAAGGTATACCGTTGTATAGGTACCAGTTTATTTGTATAGATACCAGTTTGATTGTATAGATACTGGTATGTTTGTATAGGTACCGTGTATTTGACCTGGAAACACTGATAACTTGAAGTCTTGAATTGAAACAAACTACACTAAAATGATAGATTTATAGCAAAATTAAATTTACAGCAAAAACGAAACTTGATAAAAGTTGATAAAACTTTATACACATCAATCTTGACAATCGAATTTTGACAGTCATCTCCCACAATCAGATCTTGAAAGTCATCTCCCACAATCAAATCCTGTTAATCATCAAATCTTGACAGTCATCTCCTACAATCAAATCCTGTCAATCTATCTTATCAATCAATCTTGTCAATCTCATCAAACAACTATAGCTAGTTCCAACCTAAAAGCTTCATCCATCACCAATGACAGAAATAGAAAGCAACTGGGATATGGTGATAACCTCCCTCCAGGACATATGCAGTGCTAATGAATCCCTCAGTCTTAATGACATATACGGTCAATACATCAAGAACCCCCCTACAGATCCAGAAGAGATCTCTCGCATCAAGGAAGAAGTTAACGACCACAAATCCAACATAGGTACAGCATTACGATTGATAGAAACATCTCAACAAAATCTTCAGTTGATCATCGACAGTTTGCGTAAAACCGCAGAGCCTCAGTCGCCAGAAATTCCCGAAGAACGGCCTCGAATCGCTGGAAAAGGTGGAAAAGGTGGAAAAGGTGGCAAAAGTCAAGGAATAAAGAAGAACAAAACGGGTAGACTGAAGTACACATCCAAGTTTAATCCCCTGGAACCGATTTTGATTGGATCCGAGGTTGCGTATAAGCTCAAAAATAGACTCATGGAAGAGTGGATCCAGTGTGAGGTGATGAAGGTTTTAGGAGACGGAATGAAGTTTGAGATCCGTGATCCGGAACCCGATGAAAACAACAATCCAGGGCAAACTTTTAAGGCTAATTATAAGGAGGTTTTGCTTATACCGCCTGTTCCTGAGGTCAAGGACTTGGCACATTATCCATATGGGACCAAGGTTTTGGCGAGGTATCCGGAAACCACTACGTTTTATCCTGCGGTTGTGGTTGGGCACCGCAAGGATGGCAGTGTGCGGTTGAAGTTTGAGGGTGAGGAGGAGGTGAATAAGGAGACTGAGGTGGAGAGACGTTTAGTGTTGCCGTTTCCGGATAAGTAAGGCGAACGAACGAACGAACGAACTTCATGAGCGAAGCGAATGAAGTGAGAATGAGGTGAGTGAGTGGGTGGGTGAGTGAGTGAGTGAGTGAGTGAGTGAGTGAATGAAAAACATTATATTCAGAGATGAATCAGTGATTGAATGAATGAAAAACATTATATTCAGAGATGAATCAGTGATTGAATGAATGAAAAACATTATATTCAGAGATAATTGAGTAATTGAGTGGAGGGGAGGGATCTCAGGTTTTGACGAGTTGTATGAGATTTCACTGTGAAGTTCCTGGTAAGTGTATTTGTGTTGGTTCATTTAGTCATCCAGTTATCTCTATGTTGCTCACTCACTCGTTTAGTTATCTTAATTTTGGTTCATTCACGAAGCTCGTTCGTTCTTTCGGTTATCTTTTATTAATGAAAGTTCACTCCCTCACTCATTCGCTTCGCTCATTCAGTTCGTGATTGGTGGAATAAGAGGTGTGAAGCAGGCTGAGGGCTTGGGTACTGATGAATTGGGATTGTTTGAGTTGGGAATTGTCTATTATACTAGCGTCTGGAGGTGATATTTTTGTGTTTAAACAGTGGATGGGTTGCCTGGTTGATTCTTTTGTATGTTTGAGTTAGCGAGAGGCCAGAGGTGAGTATTTCCGAGAAATAAGTGGTTAGTCAGTGAAGAGCGAAACGAACTTCATCAGCGAAGCGAGTGACTGAGTGAAATTACTTTACTACAGAGATATCTGAACAAAATATCAACTTGCACTTTTGCATTAATGTGCTGATGGAACGCAATCACCCAAAGACCTTTTACTTTGAGTCACGATTTGAGGATTAATGTTGACAGTTTGATCTTTGACTATTGAAACTTGAGGATTGAAAAAGTTGATGGAAACTATCAGGGTCTGTTTGTGAACTACCAGAAGATATCTATCGACTACCTAAATAAGCTATCAACTACCTAAAGCTACCCGTCAACTACCTAAAGCTACCTACCAACTACCTAAAGCTATGTATCAACTACCTAAAGCTATGTATCAACTACCTAAAGCTATGTATCAACTACCTAACACATACTAAAAATCTACCAGGCCATTTGAATTTACGGCAAACACTCGTAGCCTATCTTCGTAATGAAACAGGTTGAGCTTACATGGAATGCTGGAAATCAACCAGCTAAAGGGCTGCCTTTCAAGGGTGTTTGAAAGGCTGACGTATGGGTACTTGAACGAGTTTATGACATTCGGTGAGTGATTTTAAAATGTTAGTCAATCTTCAAATCAGTCATCATGTCATCATTAATGATTCTATCGTCAAATCAGTCAACATCATTAATCAGACATAATTAATCAGCCAACACCATTAATCAGACGTCATTAATCAGCCACACCATTAATCAAACATCATTAATCATCTGTCTAAGTTCATTCAATCAGTTGTCTTTATGATGTTAGTTTACTAACTTCACTCCCTTCGCATATTCAATGAAAAGCAACAGCCAATCAAACTTAATAGTCAATTTCACCAAACTGTGTATTAATCTTCAATCAAGGTGGCTACAAACATCCTAAGTATAACGCTGGTCATATTTTGGCCAATGTTGCTACAAATACTATAAGTACACCATGTCTTGGTCAATGTTGCTACAAGCAACTCACTATGTGTCAAAGCTACCCATATGACTCTATGTCTTCAGTAACAGTTACACTAATTAAGCTGTTCTCGAACTGAACGAGCGAAGTGAGTGAAGTGAGTGAGTGAGTGAGCTTACATATACGAGATAACTGAAAATCAAAGAATTGCTATAGATTATGTGTTGAGGTTCATAGGATTAGGTCAGCGAGTATGATGACATAATATGGAAATAGCTTCGTATTACGGTAATCAGTAGTATGACCGAGACGGAGCACTTTTAATCACTGGGGGTGTAAGCTAATAAAGCTGGGAATCCGAGTGGTACACGTGGAGGTAATATACGAGGTGTGCGGTTAGAAGATTATATATTGGGTAGTTAGCTCATTAATTGAACGGGACCGAGAGATCACCGTTCACTACGACATATAGTGAATATATAGGACTATTATTATACTCCTTATACAACAGATCGTAATAAGTGGGCACCTTGACGCAGCTACTTATACTATCGGTTGAACAACCAGAGCATTCGACTAATTTAGTCAACACTATCGTTAGATTATGTCAATATTATTTGCTCCACCTGTATTATAAAGAACTTTTACTTACTCAATCTTACCGTATCGAACATATAGTTTGTTAGCTACTCACATATTCACTTTTATAATTACCTTTATAGGGTTCACATTCACTCTTATAATTACCTCTATAGGTTGTTCACATTCACTCTTACAATAACCTCAAAGGTTTGTTCAGATTCACTCTTAAAATTATCTCTATAGGTTTGTTCAGATTCACTCTTAAATTTATCTCTATAGTGTTTGCTCACACCCTCAAAACTTATCATTAATCCACTGTTTCATCGCACATTCTTTTCAATCACTCACTCACCTCACGAGCTTCGCTCGTGAGGTTTGGTCGTGTAGGAACAAATTGTTTGAACAAAAAACTTTTCCAAACAAACCACCCGCTTACTATGGATGGGATGGACATTGATGACTATTCGAGGGTATGTTAGGTCAGTTGTGCACGGTAGCTGAAATGAAATAGCATGGGAATGATGGATAAGAAAATCTGCAGAGATGTTCAGCGTTAAGAGAGGTGGGATGCCAACTGATGAAATTGTTGCAAACACGAAGTGATCAGAATGATTGAGTGATTAAGAAGATTTGATATGAATGATCTGAAGGATTGATCTGAAGGATTGATTGCGAAGGATTGATTGTGAAGGATTGTGAATGATCTGAACGATCAATGATTGCTAGGAATTGATTATGAATGATCTGAGGTCTATTAGCATGATTATGGATCTGTTAATGGATGGTCGTGAAGTAATCGACTATCATGGAGTGATGGTTCTGGTTATGAATGACCATGAATCATCATGAGGTGATTGTTCTAATATGAATCATCATGAGGTGATTAATATGAATCATCATGAGGTGATAGTTCAAAATATGAACATTTATAAGCTATCATAAACATTATGAATCATCATGACGTCCAACTATGAATAATCATAAACTATTCAATCTAATCATCAATATCATTAATCATCCCAAATCATAAACTAATCAATCTAATTATCAATCTCATCAACTGATCATTTCAACTATGAATCATCATTGCTGATTCTGATTGTGAACAATCATAAAGTGTCTCATCAGACACAACGGCAGAACTGGCGACTTTGGTGAACTAAACCACTAAATGCCTATACTATCTTGTTTACCGCTTATCTTTCACCATCCCCAGCCCCTCCAATAACATTCTAACATCCAGGATCGCTCCCCTGTAAGGGAAAGATCGCGCTCGCCAGTTCGCGAAGAAAGAAGAGACTACACCAGCAAAAGAGACTACGAAAGTGGCCGCTCAGACCGTGTCGATAGAGGAGGTAGACGTGAACGCGGATCTAGAAACTTCTCGTCCAGAAGAGACTACAGTGCAAACAACTTCGAGGCCGAACAAAACGGAAACAATGACGAGTTGTACCGCGCCAAAACCGACCGGAACTATAACAACTCCATCTTTATTGGAAACATTCCCTTTGATGCCACCCCACGGGACGTGGAGGATTTGTTTGCAGGCAAGTTCAAGATTGTTCGTGCCGATATTGTCACCAACAGAGGACGTTCGCGTGGTATGGCCACGGTTGAGTTCGACAACAAGGATGATGTCCGTGAAGCGATCAGCCAATTTGACCACTCACAGTTCCGTGGCAGAGAGATCTTTGTCAGACAGGACTACCCTCCTCCAGATAAGAACAAGAGCAGAAGAGAGCCCAAGCAGGAGCGTCGTGAGCACACAGAAAAGAAATCCAGTGCTGTGGGTGAGGGAGTTGAGGTGTTTGTGGGTAATCTTCCATTTTCCATCAACTGGCAGGCTTTGAAGGATTTGATGAGAAAGGCCGGTGAGGTCACACGTGCTGATGTGCGCTTGGACTCATGGGGTAAGTCACGTGGATTCGGGACTGTTTTCTTTCTGAATGAGGCCGATGCGCAGCGTGCTGTTGAGATGTTCCAGGGCTATGAGATTGAGGGTCGTCGTTTGGATGCGCGCCCTGGCCGTGGTCCGGGTCGTGGAGATGCTGTGGCGAAGCGTGATCATGGTTCACGGGTTGTCAACAAGAACAGTGCTTTTACCGAGGGTGTGACTGGCAACGGTCCTCGTTCGGACACGATTTTCGTGGACAACTTGCCTTATGTTACGAGCAATGACGATTTGTATGAGTTGTTTGAGACTGTGGGTCGGTTGTCGAATGCCGAGATTCAGTACAATGCTCAGGGTAAGCCTAGTGGGTCTGCGGTTGTGCAGTTTGAGTTGGTTGACTTGTCGGACAATGCGATTCAGAACTTGGACAACTATTTGTATGGTGGTCGGAACTTGAAGATCACGTATGCGAAGAGGCCGGAGAAGGACGATATTGAGGTTGAGGAGGAGCAGCCGGAGGTTGAGCAGATGCAGCTGGAGGTTGAGCAGATGCAGCTGGAGGGTGGTGAGCCGATGCAGCTGGAGGCCGAACCGAAGGCTGAGTCTACTACTGTATGATAAAGGGAGTATATGTTAGATAGAAAGTTGAAGAGTACGAGTGAAAGGAGATAGTAGGGAGGAGAAGAGAAGAGGGGAGTAGGGAGGAGATGAAAACCGAACTTTACGAGCGAAGCGAGTGAAGTGAGTAAGTGAGTGGTTTAGAGGAGATAAGTAGGGGGAAGATGGTGAGTGAGGAGTGTGAGAGTGAGTGAGAGAGAAAAAGAATTTCTTAGAATTTCGGCAATTCTAGACTAATTTAGTCAAATGCTCAAATCGGTAGCTATATAGCTTGTCAAACAGTATACTGATCTTACAAGTGAATTGTATGGATATTGTGAAAACGTACTCGGTAACTTTGTCTTCTAGTGTTCT
Organism: Kodamaea nitidulidarum; assembly: GCA_030674215.1. Classification (NCBI taxonomy): domain Eukaryota; kingdom Fungi; phylum Ascomycota; class Pichiomycetes; order Serinales; family Debaryomycetaceae; genus Kodamaea; species Kodamaea nitidulidarum. The sequence continues at coordinate 18,232 of JAJLWI010000121.1, read as the reverse complement.
CGATTTTCCGATTGGTCTCTAAGCTAGTGGGCGTATGCCCTCTATATATAAGTCCCAGGATGCTAGAAAATACCGAAGATTGAGTCCCGACTAATTTCCGTGGATCGAGTTCCGTTCTCGCGATACCCACGTGTTATGTCCGTCTCATCTCCCATATTCCTCGGCATTCCCGTTATCGTCCACTAATATTTCGTCATTGTACATTCCACAATACCAATAGCCGTACGACCCAAATAACGCCTCTCGGTGGTGGTAGTGGTTACGTAAGGATTATGTGATCCACATATTCCTCACATTTCAACAGAATTAAATAGTATGAATAGTGAGAGTATATTAGTGATGTTGAATAATATGGTATAAGAATGAGGTGGAGATTATGGATGAGATTAAAATGGGAGAAATAATAAGAGAGAAGGGAAGGGAAGTTGAGTGGTAGAGAGGAGAGGTAAGTGGTTTGGGAAGAAAGTTTGAATTCAAGTTGAGTTTGGTTGACATTTTCATATATGTTTTAATTTCGAAGTTTGGTTAAGAGCTTTAGTTCGAAAAGAAGGGAGAAATTTTAGTCGAAATCTTGACTGAAAAGTAGTGAAAAGTAGTTCAAATATTGACTGAAAAGTTTAGTTCGAAAAGAAGGGAGATCAGTTCGAAAAGAATGGAGATCAGTTCGAAAAGTTGGAAGTTCCGTGATTGCTTTATTAGTAAGGGAACTACCAGACTTAATGATATGAGCTAATGCGTCAGGGTTTCCACCCTTTAGGTCAAAGAATAGCTTGTGTGTTACTTGTCAATGTCTATATGCAGTCCTTGTACTTACACTACCTTACACCTTATATTTCTAACATAGGGAACAATTGATCTCGATTGTTTACTTTATAAGTAACTTTTCTACTCATAGACTGTCATGTATTGCTAGAAATCAATATTGATTCAACCCGTGAGTGGGTGTTTTCAGAATGATGAAATAAGTACGATTATTTGACATTAAGCGTGGATTTTGCAGCCATTATATCAGATTAAGAACATTATGAGCGAAGTGAGTGGGTGAATATAGCGGAGTGAATAAGTAACGAAATATTCACTGAATATGCATTCCTTGTACTTCCAGTACCTTAAATAATGATTCATAATTTATTAAATCATAAATATTTAGTTATCTTAGAGTATCTAGAAATTTGGCCAAAATTTCTGGCAATAGTAGTCAAATGCTCAATTGGTATAGTAATAGCTTGTTAAGCGGTTACTGATCTTACATAATATAATAGCTATGTAAAGAAGACGTTCTCGGTGTATATTTCCTACTCACTCACCAACTCACCAACTCACTCACATCAGTCGCTTCGCTCGTGAGGCTCGTTCACTCACCTCTACTATAATTTGAGTTCACTCACTCACTCACTCGCTTCGCTCGTTCGTTCGTTATCATTCTTTCCTATCATTCTCTCCTATTGTCCTTTCCTTCCTTATCTGGTAATTTCCTCATTTGTAATCAAAAACTATGCGATTACATAATATATTATGTAATCCATATAATCCATAAAGCTCAACACAAAAAACACATCTGAAAGTAACATTCATAAACAGAGAATATCTAGAGGTAACATTCTATAAACAAAGAATACACCTTGAGAAGCCTCCTACAAACAAAGAATACACCTAAGCCATCCTACAAACAAAGAATACCTTGAGAAGCCATCCTATAAACTAATACATCTTGAATCATTCTCTATACCTATGGAATACTCCATAAAATATTATATCTTGCCAATTTTGGACCCTGAAAAAACAGAACGAAACGTGGGGTAAAAAGAATTAATGAGAGTTGATTGCTAATTATGAAGATAGCACAACGTACGAATTTCACGAGCGAAGCGAGTAAGCTCACTCACTCACCCACTTTACTACTCACTGCCTAATTGAGTAGTTGAGTGTTTGGTTTAATATATTATAAATTTATGTGCACGAAAATGCCTCAATGATGTCTTGTATCCTTCCTTAAGTAAATGTTCTTGTATATATTGAAGACCATAGGAATATTACTCCTTATATAACAGATCGTAATAAGTGGGCATCTTGGGAGAAGCTATTAATACTACCCATTGAACGACCAGAGCAATTGACTATTTATAAAGTCATATTTATTCTTGATATATTTGATCTTAATCCTATATATTTGATTTTCTTACTTTCCTATAGCTTTGATCTCTATTTTTGATGTCTATTTTCATCTTCCTACTGCCATTCATTTTAAATTATTCATTTGTTGATTTCTCTTCTAATATCCCCATTATCTCTATCTGTATCCTCTAATCATTGTGTCATTCTATACTCCCATTCTATACCCCCATCCATATTAACAAGATACCTTTAACAATTGTCTTTATACAAGTTCAATTACTCAGTACTCATTTATGAAGGTTTTCTAATTGTTCATTCATCTATCATGTTTATTTACTGATTATTCATTCATTAATGTATTCATGTTTATTTACTGATTATTCATTCATTAATGTATTCATGTTTATTTACTGATTATTAACTCATTCATCTCTATTCATCTCTATTCATCTCTGTTCATGTTGGTACTCGTTATTCACTCACTCACTCACTCACTCACTTCACTCGCTTCGCTCGTAAAGTTCGTTCATTCGTTCGTTCGTTCGTTCGTCATTCTTTTTCAATGGCAGACGGAATTTACCTCCCCCCACTCCCAAATACTCACATCATTGCAGCATTAATCGCAATCCTAACCCTCGTGATCTTGTTTCTACTTCGTCACAAGCTCGTTGGCATCGTTGATCGGTACCGAATGCGCAATCGAGTTGGTTTGTACACTCCGCTGGATGTTGCCGGAAGCTTCCAGGAAGACTACGAGGCGGGATTACATAGCGATACCTTCAGTCTCAACAGCAATCTTGCGAGTGGAGACTTGAGGACTTTGCAGGAAGAAGCAAAGGCTGAAATACAAGCCATTATGGAAGAGCGAGGGTTGTCTTTTGATGAAGCTCGGTTGGAGTATACGCAGAGGGAGTTTGCACGGAATGGTGTGGATAGTAGTGGTTTACCGTGTGATCCACGGTTGGTGACGTTACGAACGAACGAACCTCACGAGCGAAGCGAGTGAGTGAGTGAGTGAACTTTCATTATATGGAGAGATATCTGAACGAACGAACGAACTGAACGAGCAAAGCGAGTGAAGCGAGTGAGTGAGTGAACTTTCATTATATGGAGAGATATCTGAACGAACGAACGAACTGAACGAGCAAAGCGAGTGAAGCGAGTGAGTGAGTGAACTTTCATTATATGGAGAGATATCTGAACGAACGAACGAACTGAACGAGCAAAGCGAGTGAAGCGAGTGAGTGAGTGAACTTACATCATATGAGAGATAACTGAACGAACGAACTCGACAAGCGAAGCGAGTGAGTGAGTGAGTGAATTAGTGAGTTTTTATTCAGTGAGTAAATTAGTGACTGACTGACTGACTGACTGACTGACTGACTGACTGACTGACTGACTGACTGACTAAATGAACAACATAAAGAGAGATGAACTCGGGCGAACTGAAAGATTACGTGGGTGAAGTGGATGAAATGGGTGAAATGGGTGAATAGCCAAGGAGTAAAAGAGGAGCATGGAGTATGAGAAGATCCCAAACATGCAATAAGAGATACTGTGTATTGGGAAGATGAGGTTGAGAACATCGAGGGTGCCTTTTGATTTTAAGTGCTGAAGGTGATGGCATTACTTTGAATAAGCAACTCGGGGAGATTATGAAATGATACTATGAAGGTGATTACCTTGATTTGAGAATTTGAGGGACTGAAATTTGATACTCGACGATACAGTCTAAGGATGGATTTATGTTGAAGGGATATTTGAACGTTGATTGGGAGGGGAAGAGTATGGAGGGGGAGTTTTCAATGAGGGTGTTGATGAGGGTGTTGATGAGGGTGTTGATGAGGGTGTTGATGAGGGTGTTGATGAGGGTGTTGATGAGGGTGTTGATGAGGGTGTTGAAGTGAGAGTATTTAAGTGAGAGCATGGAGGGAGAGTGATGAAGTGAGACTGTTTTCGAGACCGCTGAAATGAGAGTGTTGAAGTGAGACCGTTAATGAGACAGTTGAAATGAGACCGTTGAAACAACGCTATGGTATTGGAAATTACTCTTAGATGTTGACGAACGATACTCAAATACTCCCAATGATATGGCAAAAATATTCAAATACAACCAATAATGTTATAATACGCCCAATGATATGCCAACAATGCTCCCAATGATATGACAATACTCCCAATTATATTACAATACTCAAACAATCAATAATATGGAAACAATACGCAAATACCAATATTATTGCAACGATACTCAAATGCAGATTACGTTACTCAAATTTGGATGACGATATCCAAAGGACAACTGCCCACATTCAAACGCACGTGCCTATAGTCAAGTATGAATGGCCATATTCAATTTCAACACCAATATCGACACCATCATTGATCAAAACCACCATTGATCAACACCACCATTGATCACTACCAACACCATTGATCATCCACTCTTCTTATGTCGAAGTAAAAATGAATGAAACTTCGATTGCCGAACGAATTACTTGAAAGTATATACCAAAGTATATAGGAATGAGATATGACATGATGAAACGTTTGAGTATGTTGTAGTTATAACCTTTAGCATGTGTAATCAGTGTTCAGTGATTGCAGGGTATGATATCACGAGCGAACGAACTTCACGAGCGAAGCGAGTGAAATGAGTTATTGAGTGATTTAGCGAGTGAGTTAGTGAGTTAATGAACAAAATGCCGAGATGAACAGGGGGGGACATCGCGAGCGAGTAGGTGAACAAAAATGGAATAAGAGATCGAATGAGTGAGTATAGTGTAAGAATAAGATTAATATACGACGAAGTTGGCAGTAAATGAGTGAGTGTAATAAAGAGTGAAATAAAGAGTGAAATAAAGTGAGATAAAGTGAAATAAAGTGAAATAAAGAGTGTAATATAGTGAAATAAAGTGAGTGAATTAAAGTAGACAACTAATATATAAACCGGGCAACCAACATTAAAGTGGACTATTTGTAGATTTGGACCATTACTTTACCAATCTACACTCTGTGGTCTGTCAGGGGGGAAGATCTCATACTTTTCCTAAAGAAGCTCTTTCACTAAATTATTCATTCACTAAATCACTGACTAAATCACAGAATCACAAAATCACACTCTCAAAATCACTAAATCACTAAATCACTAAATTACTAAATCACTCACTAAATCACTAAATCACTAACCCACTAAATAACTAAACGACCCACTCACTAAATCACTAAATCACCCATTCACTAAATCACTAAATCACTAAATCACTAAATCACTCACAAAATCACTAACACACTAAATTACTAAATCACTCACTAAATTACTAAATCACTCACTAAATTACTAAATCACTCACTAAATTACTAAATCACTCACTAAATTACTAAATCACTCACTAAATTACTAAATCACTCACTAAATTACTAAATCACTCACTAAATTACTAAATCACTCACTAAATTACTAAATCACTCACTAAATTACTAAATCAC
>JAJLWI010000121.1:0-12528 GCA_030674215.1 Kodamaea nitidulidarum | reverse complement strand
TCACTCGCTTCGCTCGTGAAGTTTGTTGCTCGTGAAGTTTGTTGCTCGTGAAGTTTGTTGCTCGTGAAGTTTGTTGCTCGTGAAGTTTGTTGCTCGTGAAGTTTGTTGCTAGTGAAGTTCGTTCGCTCGTGATGTTTTAAGTTTTTGACGACCACTGGATCTCGGAATTCATCCCTCAATATTCAAACCTTTTTAAGGTTCGCTCCTATATATTTTCGTACAAAATACATCTATTTTCTCAAAGGATTTGATACCTTTGGCTTATCACTGATTGCTTTAGTTATCCACTTGTTGGCCCTTATACTCACTCACTCACCCTATAATATTACTCCCCAATCACTCATCTTAAATACTACCTCATCACTCATCTTATAATACTACCTATTCACTAATCTCCTCATAACACCACCTCACTCATCTTACTCCTTATAATAACACCACCTCACTCATCTAACTCCTTATAATAACACCACCTCACTCATCTAACTCCTTATAATAACACCACCTCCCTCATCTCATCCCCCCAAATCCGTATATCCCTGTCTCATGGTTAATCTGCATTTAATCTCTGCATATGTAAAAATTAGAGTTTTTCTTAGAAAAAACCGAATCGTCTTTTCAACCTTCATCCCAGTTATACTTTAAAATATTTGAATTATTTTGGCTTGACTCCTTAATGTTATTTTGTTTTGTCTTGTAACTCTCTTATGTTACTCTGATCTGTTTTGTTACTCTATTCTCTAGTTACTCTATTCTCTTATATATTACTTTATTCTGTCTATACCCTGTTTTGTATTCTGTATATTACTCACTGTATTCTGTACTCACTTTATTCGATATTGTTTTTATTTTGTACTTCTAATTATTCTGTATATATCACTAATTTTCTGTCCAGTAACTTTATTTATCCTGTAATACATATTCTTTCCGTGAAAGTGTCACTGTCAGTGTGTGAGTGAGTGACAGTGATAGTAATAAAGTGACACAGTCAGTCAGTCAGTCAGTCAGTCACCCCCTCTTACCCTCACTCACTTCACTCGCTTCGCTCGTTGACTTCATTCGCTCGTTCGTTCGCTCGTTCACTTAACTCTACCCCCCGTACCTACCCTGCCTCAAATATGTGCTGGCTATGCTCCTACCATATCAATCAATAAATCCTCAATAAATCAATAAATCCTCAGTAAATCAATAAATCCTCAGTAAATCAATAAATCCTCAGTAAATCAATAAATTCTCAGGAAATCAATAAATCGCTCCCTCACTCACTTCACTTGCTTCGCTCGTGAAGTTCGTTCGTTAGGGATCTAGGAACCCCCATTGTCTCCTTTGGGAAACATGGCAATGTACCTTTCCAAAGGACGTTGGCCAGGCGATTCCCTGCACACTGGATTAATGATGGGGTACAAAACAAATCGATGACATGATGGAGATTTCATGATAACAAAAACATCTAAAAACCAATACCCAAAAATCAAGACACATCTAATCACCCCAATCACATCAAATCACTCACCCCATCACCCCACCTATTCCATCCACCCCACCCATTCCACCCACTCTACCCACTCTACCCACCCCCCACTCCATGCTCCAGCTTTTAAACTTTTAGCCTTTGTTACAGATTTATTTGATGTCCCAATCAGGAAAGTTGTAAATATTGTGAAGTTTAAAACATCAATTCAAAATATATAATCACTACACTGCGATGAATCCTAAAGACCCCAAGGTAATGAGCATATACTATCGCTATGCATCACGCGAGCATGACGAGGCATTCTTCAACAAGCATCATTCGAAATCAAACACATCATCCACCGAATCAGCCATCGACCCCGATCCATCCATAGAGTCCAATCACCCCATTCAAATCGGTCCCCTTCTGGATGAGTCCCCAGATTGTAACATGGCAGCTTGGCACCAGAACCTCGCTAGATCTGCATTCTTCGTGGGATACGACCCAAAATGCTTTGGATATGTCTTGGTAATGGTATACCAAAATCACTATCTGCATTCACTTTGTACCAAACTGATCACCAAATATGGTGTAAATACTTATGAAGACCTCATAGTGGACCAATCTTCACGATTCTGGCCAGCATGCGAAAACCTCACGGAAGAATACCAAAAACTGCCCGTAAGGCGAGCACTCGCCATAACAAACCTCAAGAACTTTTCCAAATTGCTCAACCTTCCCGAATCAGGAGTTCGTAGAACCCATAGACCTTGGCTTGACTGGGACGAAACCGATGCTGGATCGCTCGCTAACGATATGGCACCCATAAATATCCCCACTCCACAACAATTGGGCGAAAAGTTGATGGAAATGGGTCTCGTACAATCTCACACAATATTCCCATTGCTCGTGGACACTGTCTACGATAATTCCAGTCAAACTCTGGCACAAATAGTGGAGGAAAATAACCGATTGGTGTTTTTGATGGGTGAGCAACTCGACCAAATCTTCGACCCATTGCTCGAATATTCACCTCAGCGTATGAAATTTGAGTATGTGGTGCCTGAAGAGTACATAGCACCACGCGTGCAAAATAACGAACTCGTGGACACAATATTGCAGGAATTGCTCTCTGTCCAAACCAATTATACCATGGGATTGGTGAACCTTCTTCAAAACTTGATCATTCCCCTTCGCATTCACGTCCTGGCCTTGAGTACAGACACAGGAATGGCCAAAATTAACTTGGTTTTCCCACCCACCATCGACGAAGTTACCCGTATAAACTGTCTTCTTCATGAGGCGTTGACGCGGGCGTCAAAATACGGATACGTTGAGGTCTTCAAAGTATGTGGCATGGTGTTGCCGTACTTTTACAAGCCCTTCATCAGACACGAGGCCAATCTTAAGAATTTCAGCAAGCGTTTGCACAGGTTCAATAGTAAGAATGCAGCGAGAATATTCCAGAACAAAAACATCAACAAAGCCGGCTACTCTCTCCAGGAAATCGACTCTGTGGTCCAGGGCTCTCTCCTCGAGCTTTCCAAGTTGAAACTTATTTTGGTTCGGTTGTATGAGGCAATAGAACAGGAAAGCACACTGGCTGCAAAAAAGGACAAAAAGGATTATAAAAACAAAAATGACTATATGCAGGATTACAAAAAGGACTCCATTCAGGATCATAAAGACTCTGAACTTGAAACGATTAGACGGTACCTCTCATCATCTGTGGGTGTTGTTGATGCTTTTGGGGGCGAGCTTCTTAAGCCCTCGGCGCAGGTGTGTGAGAAGCAGCGTGTTTTTACTCCCTCGGGCAAGCTTCTTGTTGAGATTGCGCGGAATTGGCCGGCAGACCTCCAGTACAATTGGCTTGCGCGGAGTGTTGTGGGGATATTTGAGCTTCGGTGTGTGCGGTCGATGAAGCGTAAGGTTGAGATACTCATTATCTTTTCCGACTATTTGTTGTTTCTTTCGGTGGATGATTCGACATACTATGCTCCACCCGAGGATGGCATAGCTCGTGTTTCTGTTGCGGATATTTTGATGCATCTGTTGATTAATGAGAAGCCATTGCCTAACTTGGCTCTGATTCCACAGATGGAGGTGCGTTCATGGTGTGGTATCAATGATGTGTTGGTCACTCAGTATGAGAGCTCTGGGAAGAAGTATGTTAGATTTCTCAGTTTTGGGTGCAAAAATGACCGCAACAGTTTTTCCAAGTCTTTTGAGGTGATGGGTGATCATTCTGCGGAGAAGATCTCTGAGTCGGTTATGAAGGCACGTATATTGCACAAGTCTCAGCCTTTCCACTTGTTTAAGTCATCGGATTCGAGTGTTTATCTGACTGCTCAGCAGATTGATGCGTATGAAGATGAGCAGTGTACATCTCCGATTGCTCTTTTCCTCAACATGCAAATTGACGATCCTGTTCGGTATTTCAAGATGCATCCTGGTTTGCATTTGGTGATTCAGGCTTCGTTTTTGAGTGAGCATGACATTCAGCTCATGGCATATAATAGAGAAAAGGATTTTATCTACAATGAGATTGTTCCCGAGAAGAAGTTTGCTGTGTGTGTGAAGGAGATTGTTGCTTCCAACTATCGTTTGCTTATGCGTTCGCGCAACACACTCACGCATGCTATGAGCACGGCTTATGAGACGGACTTGGAGCATTTTGTTGGGGAATTTCTCCATGAGAAGAAGTCAGAGAGGCCAGAGAAGTCAGAGAGGCCAGAGAAGTCAGAGAAGCCAGAGAGGCCAGTTACTACTCGTAGGAGTTTATTAAATTTGAGGGAAAGGTTAAAGGAGGTGGGTGAGAGAAGGGAGGAGAGTGGGAGGGAGGAAAGAGAGAAGGAAGAAAGAAAGCAGAAGGAAGAACCTATGATAATATACGAAGCTAATGCGAAAAAAAGCCCTCTGCCAAAACCAGACAAGATCGATGCCAAAATGAGAGAAAAAGGCTTTGAGAATGTCACGGGGTCTAGGGTCACCTCAAGAAACGATACACGGCCTTTGAGGGAAGTGGCTTCAGCCGCACCGAAAAAATCCCCGGTTCCCCCTAATAAGAGCTTTATGCAAACCACAGCTCCCCCTAAGAAGAGCTTTATGCAAACCACAGCTCCCCCTAAGAAGAGCTTTATGCAAACCACAGCTCCTCCTAAGAAGAGCTTTATGCAGAAGCTTTTTGGTCGCAAAAAGAAGGCCAAGGAGCCCGAGTCTATGAAGCGTGACATTTCAAACACATTCATTCCTCGTGGTCATAAAACCGAGTTTGACTCTTTGATTAGGCCTGCTCCCGAGTTACGGAATGCAGAGAAGAATGAGTCAGGAGAAAAGCATGAGCAGAAACAATCTCTTAGAAATAAGGCCTCACGTCGCTTCAGCCGTGCGTCTCTGGACGGTTCCATGCGTTTCAGTCGTCATGTTAACTTGCCAAAGCTTGGACTTGGTGCGAATGGTCATGGTTCGGATGATAGTATTGGTCATGTTTCGGAAGAGATTGGGGTGAGAACGGAGCAGAATGGGATCAATGTTCAGAAGAGGTTTATTCAAAGTGGGGTTGAAGAAAAGAAAGAGAGTGAGAATGAAAGGAAGGAGAATGAAAGGAAGGAGTTTGAAAGGAAGGAGAATGAAAGGAAAGAGAATGAAAGGAGGGAAATTGAAAGGAAGGAGAATGAAAGGAAAGAGAATGAAATTCCAGAAAAGAAGAAGAGTGTTGGAGTTCCAGAAAAACACCAGACAGTTCCAGAAAAACACCAGACAGTTCCAGAAAAACACCAGACAGTTCCAAAACACCAGACTGTTGAAATGCCTAAACATGAAAATCTTGGAATTCCTAAAAAACATGAATATCCTGGAACCCCTAAAAACATCGCGAAAGTTGATAACTCCTCTCATGGAAAGGTTGAAAACCCTACTCACGAAAAAGTGGAAGACTCTCCAGAGCCACACAAGCAAAAATCGCATTCTCTGGCCCCCATTAAACCCTCACCCTTTGCAACAGCCCAAAATGTGCCCTTCTATGTTCCCAATCAAACCTCGAATAACACTGAGCGCACCCCATCAATGTCGAAATCCTCACGAAGCTCGTCCAAAAAGTCCAAACGTACTTCAATTCCTCCCATCCCACCCATCGACCTCTCACGCATTCCACTTCGTGAGTTCTATTCCGATGGACAGTCTAATTGGGTGGCAATAAGTCGTGATAACTCGTCCCTATACGAAGACATGGTAAAGTTAAAGGCTGACCATGACAACGGTTCCAGGGACAGGGTTTCTAGCGACGGTTCACCAATACCCAGTCGGTACTCAAGCACCGGAAGCAGGTATGATTCTGCCACGGTGAGGTATAGCAGCGTATCCACTTCTGCCACAAGTGCCAGTCACTTGGCAGAGATTAGTGAAGACATTGCCAAGCTGTTTGCCAAAAACACGGCGGAATCTTTGGTTGAAAGCGTTGTGACGCGGTTCGACTCGAAGGGAAGAGTTTTGAGCACAAGTTACGGAAACGGCTCGCTGCTGATTTTCGAAGTTCCTCGCTACTTTGCCCTGGCGGCGAGGGAGGAGCTGGTTCAATCTCTTTCTCTGACACAAGTCATTGAGGAATTTTCGCGCAACATCAAGTTTGACAACGATGATATCGAGACAGTTTCGCAGTTGTACTTGGGTGGGGAGGGAGATCATTCTTCAGTATATGATGATTCTGATGATGATTTTGATGATGAATTCCTTATGGAAATTGAACCTTCAAAGGGTGAATTTAGGGACTTAGGAGTTACACCGAAAGCAGAGAATTCCAAACATTTTGAACCAAGACCTTTTGATGATACTTTGGATTCCTTCAGCCCGGGCAGCTCTGAAACTTTATCTGCGCCTCCATCCAATGAGCATGAGCATTCCAACGAACAGTCTGATGAAAATAGTTGGGACTTTTCTGAGGATCCCAGGAGCAGAGCACTTGCTAATGGGAAGGGTTTTGTGACTGCCTCCTCTACGCCCATTATTGCTGAGAAGCCCAATGCGCCAAATCCAAAGGCGAGGTCGAGCACTGTTAGCTCAGAGGACGAATTCTACTCTCCAGATGAGTTTGATTTCAACTGGAACCAGTTCAGCGAATATGCTAAGGGTACAGAACCAGAGCTTGGACCTGAAACCAAGCCTATTCCTAGATCTGATACGATGTGCATTTTGCGCGACACTCTGGTAGGATATTTGTCGGATTTGTTAAACGGAACGGTTGATTTGGGAAATTTTGATTGAGAAAGGGTGTTAAGAGATGGTTAATTGGAAGATGGACGGTATTTGTTTGGCTAATTAGATAGAGAATAGAACGAACTTCATGAGCGAAGCGAATGAAGTGAGTGAGTTAAGTGAGTCAGAAGTAAGTCAGCAGTAAATCAGAAGTAAATCAGAAGTGAATGAAGTAAATCAGAAGTGAATCAGGAGTATATCAAGTAAATCAGAAGTGAATCAGGAGTATATCAAGTAAATCAGAAGTAAATCAGAAGTAAGTGGTAAGTAGAAAGGTTATTAAGTGAGTAGTGAGTAGAGGGTTAGAACTAACTCACTCACTCCACTCGTTGAGTTAGTCAACTGTGATTATATATAGATAACTGAATGAATAGATGTAATACTGACAATACTGACAAAAATGAGTGAATAAACACTATATAGATATAGCTGAGAATTCAGGCTTTTTATATACTCATAAATCTGAGACTGATATAGTAGTAGACAAAAGATAGAGGAGTAAAGTAGGCAATGAATGTGTGAAAATACAACGCAGAATACCAAAAGATTACCAAGATTCCAAAGTTCCTAACAGGACTTGACTACATTCAGTCAAGACAAAAATCTAAAGATTCTTCGAAATTCTAGCTTTTTAAGATATTATAATCTGGAACATTTTTTTGCAACCATTTGTATTTAATTTAACAATGATTTACTAATAATGATTTACTACAATGATTTACTACTACTAGTTTACTATCATTTATTACAATTATTTACTATTAAATTGGTTGCTATCATTTAATACTGAATAATTTACCACTAAATAATTTCCTCACTAAATCATTTACTATCCTTTACTATAATCATTTACTATCATATACTATCTTTTACTCACTAAATCATTCACTCACTCACTCGCCCACTCACTTCGCTGGTGAGTTCGCTCATGACAAAATAACCACAGTGTTTTGTTACAGGTTCAGCAAACAAGCAGTATTGTGTTAATATAGGTTCAGCAAAGGCGGTACAGTGTTTATACCATGGTGATAGCAAAACCATGCGTATCATGTATTCTAGTGAGCCAGTAAAACTGAGATTGTCCAGATGTTTTAAAGGTTGGGACTATACAATCCTAATCGAGGTAAATTATTCAATGTCCAACTATATATATTCCCTAGACAGCCCGTTTGAATAAACAAAATGCACATAGGATACTCTATGACTAGTAAGTAGTGACTAGTAAGGAGGACTACTAAAGACTATGAGTAGACAGTGACTAGTGCGAGTAAATAAGAAGTGACTTCTCTGACACGGTCATGGTGCATATACGACTTTTTGCAGCCATTACCGTTCCCACTCAATATCCACACCATTTCGTATTTTGGATGAAACCAACATTCAGCCCACACCACCCGGGCCTTCTGTTTGACAAATGAGGCTAACTGATTCACGAGCGAAGCGAGTGAAGTGAGTGAAGTGAGTGCGTGGACTTACATTATATGGAGATATCTGAGCGAGCGTGAACTTACATTATATGGAGATATTTCATGTGCTGTGGAATATGCTTTGATTAATTATTGATTTGAGCGGGATATCATTATTAATGCTTGGTAGAGGTCACACCGAACTTCACGTGTGAATGAGTGAACTCATTATATGTATAGAGCGAAGACACATCTAAACACCCATACAACATTAGACTAGACGGTAATCACACAAGCCATTTAATCCAAACACTACAGACAATATATAAGTAGGTACAAAATATCCTTTGAATAAGACCTTCTGGCATCTTGGCTCACAAAAACTGTCTCATATGATGAAGTTCACTCATGAACAAGTTAATTTTTCTTTTCTTTTGCAACCTATGTTCTACACAATATGCAGTCAGGACTATGTACATGTAGATATCACGCCCAATGGTTGAAACACGGTGTACAATTTCTTATATACACTGCAGTAGCAACAATAGAAAGGGGCGTTGGAAGGACAACACCCTGAAATATGTGTTCTTTTGTAGACAGGAGAATATATTAAATATTTAAAGTGAGTTGCATCAGTAAAATTTAGTGAGTTGAATCAGTAAAATTTAGTGAGTTGATCCAGTAATAAATATTGTAAAGGAGTTGAATCAGTAATTATTATCATAGTGAGTGATGATTACCCAGCAAATGTAAAGGTGGAGTAACAGTGATGTTTTGAATGAAGCTGGATCGTCTTATTATGGAATCGAGCCCTGAGAATTCAGGAGTGAAAGTGCACCTGATGTACAATTACATTGCTATCACAAAGGTAAGCAAAGTAAAATAAAACGAGCTGAACGAGCGAAGCGAGTGAATGAGTTGGAGAACTTGGATTAGGAAAAAACCTCATCAAGTAGGAAAACTTGCACTTTTTCTGAACGAGTGAGTAAACTCATTTTGACATTTTCTGAACGAGTGAGTGAACGTACGTCATTTGTTCAGAAAATTTCATAATACAAGTTCACTCACTTCACTGAAGACTCTGGAAGGTTTCTGAAAGTTTATGAAAGAGTTGGTGAGATTTTCAGTGTAACAAGTAAAACCACAGTATCATGACTTTGGCTTTTAGATTCGGAGAAGCTCAACTCATTAAGCTCTAGGTCATATTCAATTAGGCAGCCTGAATTATAGTAGGAGCTCTCGATACGTCCTACACCAGTCGAAACCTCTTCTCACATAAAAATTACATTTCGTTCATATCACTCACCTACTCACTCACTTCGCTAGTGCTCACCTTAGATTCGAATTATTCATCTTGTTTAAAGGAGTTTTTGATTAGGTATAAACTGATGGAGTAAACAGATCATATGGCAATTAAAACCAATAATAATAGTTATAACAAAAAGTATTCAGGCTCAGTTAGCTATTACTGACTTTCCGTGGACGGTCAGTATTTAGAAAAGCGAATATTCGTGGAATTTGGGGAGACAGAAGTGTACAGACCAAGAGCTCATCTCTAAATTAATGAAGATTATGGCATATAACGGATACTTTACATCTTGTGACTGACAAGTTGTAAAGTTGTGATGACTTTTGACTAGTGAATTACACTGCTGGCTGAGTTTTTGACTAAGCTACACTTTAACTATGAAATATTTGATCTTATAGATCAGCGATGGTTCACAACTGGTTGGGAGCTCACCCCTGAAAGCCATCACAGAAATTGTATTTAACTTAAACCGAAGTTAAAGTTTGCAGCGCAATTTAAGAAGTCGTGAATTTGCCAACTCATCGCACAGAAAGCAAGTAATCTCATATAACAGTACAGATCGGTTTTCAGTATTGATAGTGTTGACTGAGCAGTATTGATAGTGTGAGCAGTATTGATTGCATTGATCGGTTTCAGTGTTGAAAATATCGATAGGTTTCAGTTCAGATAATATCGGGGGTTTCAGATAATATTGGTATCGGAAAGATATCGATATTACTGATAGAAAAGCATTGGTCATGTCAAAAAAGGCTTCAACCGATCTCGTAACACTTGCACCTTCAAGATTCCAAAAATAGATTTTTCGCAGCCAAATTTATTTCAGCCGTGTCCATGAACTGAACGAGAGAACGAGTGAAGTGAGTGATTTAGTGAAGTGAGTGATTTAGTGAATGAATTAGTGAGGGAGTGATGAAGTGAGTGAATTAGTGATTGAATTAGTTAACGCATTATTAGGTTTCTATCACTTCATTGGCTTGTATTTCTTCATTCACCTACATTCCACCCCCCACTTTTGCCCCACATCTCCAAATCAGGCACATCTAAATGGTTCTTCTCTAACTCACTCACTAAATTCACTCACGAATATGAGCATATGTCATGTTGTTGATTCTTCTCAGTCAATTGCAAGGAGAACAAAGTGGTTAATCAATTGTAAGGAGAACAGACGTACTCATTATATTCAAGCAAAAACCAACTTTGCTCAATACATCCAACAAGGATTGTGGGTGCATTTACGAGCGAACGTTTTAACCACAGTTTATTAGTTTTGGCACTATAGTTTGTTAGTTTACCGACGGTTTCTTAGTTTTAGCAATACAGTTTCTTAGTTTAACGACCCAGCCTCTTATTTTTAGTGAACCTACCTTCCCTCATCAATATACATACTCTGTTTTATAGTAGATTCAGTACATATACCTGAGGTCATCAAAAGGAGTCATCCCGTGGTATAGCGCTAGCGTGGCACACTACTACTAGAGTGAAGGTATTTTCAGCCTAGAGACATCAGATATAAATCAGTTATTATGGTAATTATATGTTGTAGAATTAATAACCAAATGTAAGCTCAGAATAAATTATCTGATACTTCGCTACCTTATTCTTTCGTTTATGTTTTATGTGCTTATCTATACTTCTATTATCACATTAAGACAAACGGGAAGTTTTGATAGCTTTTCGTTCTATCTCATATTGAATTAGCTTTATTGGGGATGATGTCTAATACGAACGTTCAGAACAGTAATACCACAATACTCAAACGTTTCGAAAACTAATACCACCACAATACTAAGACGTCCCGAAAAATATAATAACATCACAATACTGAAGTATTCAGCCAGAGTCAACTGGGCCAACTTAACCACAAACTAATCTTTAAAAGATTAAGCCGTTAAATGGATTCTTTCGCCTACTTGAGCATTTGTGTACCAACTATATTTAACAAATATACTATATGCTACCTATAGAAAGACCACGTTCAAGCATCGCTTAAACGATAGTACACTGGTATGGAATAATCCCATATGGGGTGATTCTTGGGTTTCTGTTGTCCTTGTTAGCGTCCTGGGACTTGTTAGCAGTAGAAGTAGTAGTTTGAGCAGCCATTGTTGATTTGTTGATGAGTAAGAATAAGATATTTATTTACATATATATAGGGCAAAGCTTGGGGCTCTTTTTGCAACTATCGTTTGGAAATTTGCAGCAAACTGCCTAATTCGGAAGGGTCTATGCTGAAAAAAAAGATGGGATGTACTTCTAAATGTTACCAAATATGGAATTTTCAATGCATAGCATGAGCCGAACAAACTTCATTCGCGTCGCTCATGAAGTGGCTGAGTGAGTGAACAAGCATTACGTATAGATATAGCTGAAGATTTTAGTATCATTCATCTATCTTAGCGAGGGGTGAGTTTAAAAGCTGTTCACAATATTGTCTCAGTTACAATGTGATTGAATTGTTCCATTTTTCTATAATAAGAGGGTTAATAGGAGAGGCAAGAAACTGAGGTGAAGCGATTGAAGTTCGTAGAAATGAGTAATTTATGGCTCACTCACTCACTCACTAGCTTCGCTCGTGAAGTTCATAGTAACCGAGTAATTTATGGTGTTGAATAGATACGGGATATTTATTGAGTCAATATATTCAGGCATACATGAATATTTCCCTGTTGAAATACTTATCCAAACACTCGTTTCACGAGCAGAGCAAGTGATGTTCATTAGCTCAGTGAATAGGTTCACATTATCGTCCAATAACTCACTCACTCACTCACTTCACGAGCGAATTGAGTAAAGTATTCTCTCAGTTATCTCAAATATAATGTTTATTCACTCACTCACTCCACTCACTCACTCACTCACTCAGTCACCCACTCCACTCGCTTCGCTCGTTCGCTCGTTCGCTCGTTCGTTCGTTCCTTACTTCCCGATGGGGTCAAATGCAAGGCACATGCATACAAGTATAAAGGGTGCACATGATATGCAAGGGCAACAAGGGGCTGCATATATTTGCACCCCATCATACAACGCGCTGACCGTAAGGATCGTCCAGAGTGAGAGAAATCCCCCACTCTGATCTCATAAACCGGTGGTGGCCACTAATTCTCCCCACC